>WYDI02007523.1:0-37225 GCA_009867235.2 Psittacus erithacus | reverse complement strand
GGGGGGATATGGAAAAAATAGAAAACTCTGTTCTACAAGGAAATATAGGATTTGTTCCCTCCAGACGTCTTTTGAAATGTTCTTAGCTTTGAAATTGTGTACATATCATAGGTTGTTAGGTACACAAAAATAAATCAATCAGTGTTTTCTGAAACAAAAACCTGGGTCAGTGACTTGGCAGACTTCAAGTATTGTTTTCCCTCAATATGGGTTATGGAATCAGGAGGGTCTTTTTTTAATTTAAAGCACTTAGGGATTTCAGTCTTAAGATGCTGATTAGTAATTTAAATAATGCATCATTTTTAGCAGAAATAATTATTCTACTTCATTTACATTCTAGCTGATCAGTTAATGGCTTAGCACTGTAGCAAATTCATACTAATATCCTCCAGGGACTATTTTCCTTCGGCTGGAGTCTGTCAGCATTGAGTGCCTCCTTTTCCTGGGAAATCCTGAGCAAGTTTGAACAGCGTAATGTGTAAAGCCTCATGAGGATTTCTTACACTGCTATAAGTATGTGGTTTTATATATTTATATATATGTGGTCACTTGGAGGGATAATGAGTCTGGTTATTTATCAGTGCACATCTAATCAATTGCCAAGTGTACAGAGAGGTTTTTTTACGGCTGATTTTATTTTGGTAGAAGAGTGAAAGAAAAATAATACAATGAATATGGCAAAGATGCTTAATGTTTAGGGGTTTTGTTGTACCAGAATTCCTTTAGGATTACAGTACTCTTATAAACTGAAAATCCTTATTCTACCAGAAGTGAATCTCTTAAATCATGAAGTAATCTGACACAAACACAAAACATTAAATTTGTAGTGAGTTTACTTCCCTGAGGCATCTCAACTAGCAGTAGATAGACAGAGTCTCTGCTGGGGGAAGCATTAAAAGAGATGAGTATGTGAAAATTAGCAAGATATCAATAATGTAAATAAAATAAACATAACACTGCACTTTGAAGTACCAAAAGAATTTCAAACAGGTAATATATGAGCATGAGTATTCAGCAGCAGAAAATAAGACAGCTACAAGATAAATTATGTGGTCTTACACTCCTTTTTCTGCACTTTACTCTTTTCATCACCTTGAATCTTATTCTCTTCTCCCTTGACCCTCACTGGCGTTTTGGTTTTGATCTCTTACTAGACCGAATTTGACTTTTGGAAGCCTTGCACACAAATGTGCCAGAGCCCATTTTCTCACTTGCCTGTAAATAAGAGAAATGTGCAACTTTGGCTTCACTGAAGCTCTGTCAATTTATAGCTCTTGTCTGAATGTGAAGCAGAATGCTGCCACACAGTAAACTTTTTTTTTCTGTACTTGCTTAACATCATTTCTTGGGAGTCTGCTTAGTCCCTGCATTATTTTTTCTGTCCACGTACTGTGGAATCAGAATGGTTGAAGTTGGAAAATACCTTTGGAAACTGACTTAGCTGCTCAAAGCAGGGTAAGTTAGAGCGGTTGCCTGGGACCATGTCCAGCTGGGTTTTGAATACCTCAAATAATTAGAGACTCCACAAACTCTCAGGAAAACCTGAGCCAATGCTCAGTTACTCTTACAGTAAAAGAAGTTTTTTCTTATGTTTAAATGGCTTTTCCTGTATTTCAGTTCATTTCCATTATCTCTTGCCCTGTTTTGAAGACTCTTGCTCCATTTTCTTTACCACCCCATCAGGTATTTATACATATAGACAAGACTTTGTTGAGCCATCTCATCTTTGAGCTGAACAGTCCTAGCTCTCTCAGCCTTTCCTCATATGTAAGATGCTCCAGTCCTTTAATTGTCTTTGCAGCCCTTCACTGGACTCACAACAGTATGTCCATATCTCTCGTTCTGGGGAACCCAGAACTGGACCCAGCATCGTAGATGTGTCTCACCAGCACTGCACAGACAGGAAGGACCACCTCTCTCTACCTGCTGACAACACTCCTCTTAATGTCACCCAGAATGACACTGGCCTTTCTTGCCACAAGAGCATGTTGTTGGCTTATGTTGTCCATCAAGACCCCCAGGTCCTTTGCTGCGGAGCTGCTTTTCGGGTGGTTGACTCCCAGCCTATGCTGGTACCTGGGCTTATTTCTCCCCAGGGGAAGAACTTGGTATTTCCCTTTGTTAAACTTCACCAGTTTCTTGTTTGTCCATTTTTCCATCTTGTTGAGGTCCTTCTGAATGGCAGCAGCAACTTCCAATTTTATATTGTTTACAAGTTTGCTGAGGGTGCGCTCCAGTCCCATTATGTAGGTCATTAATGAAGTGATTGAACAGTCCTGGCTCCAGTATCGAGCCCTGGGATACACCACTAATGACTGGCCTCCAGCCAGACTTCATGCTGCTGATCATGACACTCTGACCCCAGCAGTTCAGCCAGTTCTCAGTCCACCTCACTCTCCCTATCTCATCCATACATCATCAGTTTCTCTAGAAGCATGTTATTGGAGACATCAAAAGCCTTACCTATAGTCAAGATAAACAACATCCACTGCTCCCCCCTCATCTACTCACCAATCATTTCCTCATAGAAGGATATGAGGCTGGTCAGGTATGATCTCCAGATAGCATTCTTGTCCTTCATATGTTTGGAAATGGCTTTCAGGATTATTTCTCAAACACTGAGGTAGAGCTAACCAGCCTGTAGAGCCTTGGATTTTCCTCCTTGCCCTTGAAAACAGTATTGACATTGCTTTCTTCTAGTCCTCAAGGGCCTGACTTGATCACCGTGATCTTCCAAAGATAGTAGAGAATGGCCTCAAAATAACAACAGTCATCTGCCCCAGCACTCATGCTGCATCTCATCAGATCTAATGTACTTACGTGTGTCCAGGTTGCTTAAGTGCTCCGTAAACTGATCCTCTTCCACTGAGGCTAAGTCAACCTCACTTTGAATTTTTCTACTAGTCTCAGGAGCCTGAGATTCCTGTAAGATAGTCTTACTAATGAAGATCAAGGAGAAAGACATTGAGTACCTTGGCCATGGTCCATTTTTTTTCCAAGTCCCTACCCTATTCATCAGCAAACCCATATTTTCTGTAGTCTTCCATTTCCTGGTGATATACCTGTAGAAGCCTTTCTTGTTGCCCTTCACAGTCCCACCAGATTTTGCTCCAGAAGGACTTTGGCTTTCCTTATCAGGTTTAAATCAGCTTCAACCATTTTTCATTGTGGGCTCAAGCTTATCTTAAGCCTTGCTTTTTCTTTAGTGTTTTCAATGTTATTGTCATAATTAACAATTTAAAAGGTAGTTACTTTAATTCACTTCATACTGCTGCTTGGCTTAAAGAAATAAACTGCATATGGTATTTCAAGGTGTGCTGTCACTGAACTCCCCTGTATGTTGATTCTCTTCCAAATCATGACTATTTTATAACTGATAATGCTGGTATCTGAACCATGGGAAAACACCAGAGGCTTCACTGTGCGTGTGAGCACTCTAAACTCTTACCTGTGTCCCCTATGGTCTGAGCAGTGTGTTTCTTTTATCACTGTAAAATGCCACCAAAACAATCCTGACTTTCTTTTAGTTTTGTTATGAGACAATTTTATGTCACACATTCCATTTTTACTTTACATTAAACTTGAGTCCTTGATACATGTGGGCATACTAATTGCACAGGGAACTGAATGCATGCATACAATGATCTAGTGCCTTGCCCAGTGGAGGCAGTTGATATTAGCTTGGATTGCTGCTGAAAGAGGAGAGACATGCCCCTTTTCCTTCTTTTTTTCTGTCTTAAGGTATAGATTTTCTGCTTAGATATGAACTGTTGCAGGTAGAGGAGCAAAATGGCATTACAATGGGGAATGCAGAATGCAGAATGTGTATGGTAGAGCACTTGAATGCTCTGCTCACTTCCATGTGAAGCTGAGGAAAATGATAAACCTTATGGAAAAAAATAAACATGCATTCAGGGCTTTTCATGGAATATAGTGTGTACAGGCTTGTTCATTTGGACTCTGAATGCGGCAGATTTTACCACTCCTGCTCATGATGAGTCCTACTTGTTCTTAGGTGAGCAGGACTATTTATTTCAAATAGATACTCTGTGTATGTGCACTTCTTATCAGAGGAAATCATGTACAATAGTGCTCATCTTTTTCCCTTGAGAGGGAAGCATCATGTGGAATTTAGGGACAAGCTGAAATTACTTCACCAAGAATTTTAAAAGCTATTATACAGTGAGAAGCTCTACAATTCTTTGGGAGTGGGAGCTGCATGCAGAGTACCCTTGAAAGCTGGCCAGAAATCTAGCCATCCCTGCCTGTGCTCCAGAAATGATTTTTTTCCTGTCTTAGCAGATCATGTGAGACTAGAGACTAGCAGATGGAGATAAAGAAGACAGATCTGCTGCTGCAAAACTAGGTTACCTTTGTAAAAGTAGGATTTTTATTCTCCGAACAGACAGCAGGTTCGAGTACCCAGAGGTAAGTAAATTGGCCTTATTTCTGCCTCCTTCTCTGTGCAGCAGTTCAAATAACTATCTAATCTCAAGCTTAAGTGGAAAGTGGTGTGTGAGGGCCAAGGAAACCCAAGCAACATTTTGTCACCATTTTCAAGTGATGGAAGCGGTGAGCAGGACTGGTCCATGACAGTGGTAGCAGCTGTTCTCAGGAGATGGTGGAGGTGTTTCAATTTTAAGCCTCTTTTTTTGTTTAACCACACACAAACTGCCTGAAAAGCTTGCACATGTGGCCAGAACTTCTGAAGAATGTTAGAAGGGCAAATTGCAATTTCAGATTCTGGCTCAGCATATCACCAGCAGTTACTATATGGTGACTTTTCCCATATGTATCAAGGCACATTTTCAAACCCAATCTCCATGGCAGCAGCATTTGTAAATAGGACAGAGCTGTGGTGATGTTACACAAAGAAAGGTACTGGATCTCCAGGGATAGGCTCAGGATATTGCATGATATGAGTATCACCTCAAAAGCATGCGCAGGTAGAAGCAATACAGGTGAAAAGATATGAAGCTATGGGGTTGAAAGGGTACTTCAGCCTCATGTCTTCTGTGAAGGAAGTTCATTTCTGAAGTGAAGAGAAGAAGCTGAATTTTTCTTCACCCTTCTTTTCCGGATACCAGACTATTTCCTCAAAACAAGTTCAGGGTGAAGATTTTCCTTTAAGGCATGAACAATTAGCAGTGTATTCACACACTGCCAAACTTCATAGCTCATTATATTCTATGTTTAACTCTGTATTCTGTTACTGTTCTTTTTAGTTCATGCATTTCTGGTGAATTTCTGAATACCTCTGGGATTCTAAAACTTACCATTTCTAAAATATTATGTCAGAACCTACTGTAGCTCTGTGATACTAGGCAGGAGTGGAATTCAGCAAAATCACTAAGCATTGGAAATGGTGGAAGACAGTTTAATGAGACTCACTGGCACTGCCATCAAGATTAAAGCTTTGTAGCAGTGATGGCTGGCATAATCAATCTCTAAATTCATTTTAACCCCAAACCTCTCCAGCCTCACCAGGAATTTTACCAAATAATTCTGTATTTTTCGAATAATTTTCAGAGGGCATAGAATCACTTACTTAAAATTCAGTGCAGCTACAAACTGCTTATGCTTATTAGTCCTGTAACCAATTCAGTTTATGTTAAAATCTCAGACAACAATTCACTCTCTGGATATTTTCCTGTTTGGTTTTTTTTTTTTTTTAAATATTGCACAAAACTGCTCTTGCATAAGACAAACAAAATAGCAATGATTTTTCTTCATATCTGAAACGAACATTAGAATGTTAAGAAATACAGAGGATTTTAAAGCTCTATGAGCTTCACAAGTACTTGTCAACTCTGCAAGACACCTAGAGCCTCATGATATTTTATTTCGTAAGTGCCAGGCCAGTGTTGGCCCATGTCTGTTCCCAAGGAAGTGCCTGATGCCTAGGACTGGGGCTGCACCAATGCTCCCTGGCAGCCCTGCCTCTGGCTGGGGCACTGAGATAGATACTAGCTCTCAGGTTCAGTCCTGATGGACCTAGAAACTCCTTAAAACTCCCAGGTCATGGGGAACCATGGGATCCTGAGGCCGGTAGGCAAGATTTGGGTCTCAACTTCAAGATACAGAACTCTTAATTAGCTAATAGAGGGACTGGATGGACAAAGTCCCAAATAAGAGTTTGAGTTAACACTTCCATGTATACATACTCCAAACATTACTGGTGGTTTAGCTATTTGTTATGAGAGACCTGATGTACAGCATGATGAGGACTGGAGTAAGCAAGCCCTTATATACTCCATATAAATGCTGGTATATGCAACTGTCAACCTCAAGACAAGAACCTTTTTTGTTTTACAAAACAGTCTCTCATACATAGAAGGCATGTCTAAGTTATTAATATGAGCCAGGATCATCAAGAATGTCCAGCACCACATTGCCATACTACTCTACTCCTCACCTTCAGGATGAAGCTAATGAGAATACAAAACAATGTTAAAAAAGAAGACACAAATCTGCCTTATGAATTACCTTTGTAGGTGCACAGGCCAGAATTCACTCAGCCTCCTTACATCAGGTAGAGATGGCCGCCTAAAGGCTGCTGTAGGTTTCTTGAGGTGTTAGTGTAAAGGGCTTTCCTGCTCCTAACTCTTCTTTTTCATGGCACAATGCCAGCAACAAGGATAGAAACTACCAAATAAGCCATAAAAGTGACCCTAAAGGAGCTCTCTGAAGTAGAACAAACCCGGTAGACAATCTTCAACAAGCTGAGATTTCACTTACATTAGCAGTGAAATTCAAAATGGCAGTACTTTCACAAAGATTCCCCTTGCATGTATAACTAATTCCTGGGATGCTCACTTTTGTGAATGGCATATGTTCTGTCATCTTTGATTGCAAACTTATTTACTGGTCAGCCATGGAATTTCCTTGAATTACTTCTACTCTGAATAAAATATTGCTGCTGGGCACCTTAGCAGTGCAAAGCAGTGCAAAGGATAAACTGGCAAATTCAAAACAGTAGGATCTTTCTCTCCTCTCTCTTTATCTAATGGAAAAATAAAAGGTTGTATCTGGGAGATATTGACTAAAAAGAGAAGCACTGTGACAAGAATTGCAAATCAAGCCTATGGCTCAACTGGCATTGAAGTTACCTAAGGAAGATTTCTCCGAAGGCTGGTGGCTGTGAAGTCCTGAGTCATAAAACTACTGCTACTCCCACTGCTGGGAAACACTTGCTGGGAGCAAAGCAGCAAATATTGTTAGAACAGCTGCTGCTTATGCTTTGTTAATGGAGCAGAAAAAAATCTGCTATGCCAGTTGCTTTTCTGTCTTTCCTGCACTCCTGAAATGCCTTATCATGTTATAGCATATGGGCCAATTTCACTTACAATGATACCTGCATATTTCTAACTGTGATCACTGAGGAAGTCTGTTCAACAGGGTGCAAAGAAGCAAATTTGGCCATCTGCTGATTATGAAGTCCCAAGGAACCTTGAATATCTCCAGGGTTATTTAGGACAAGAGAAGCATAATGTGTCAGTCTGAGCCTCTTTTGAAGTCTTTCAGCATTCTGATCAAGCAGTCATTTTCTAAGAGTGGCATATTCCCAGAGTTGTATTTCTTGGTCTTCATTTAACTGATCACAGAATTCTTTGGGAAACAGCAGAGAATAGGTATATATCTTCTGTCTGGTTACCCTTTTACATATTTTAGGACTTTCCTGATCATATCAAGAGCAGCAGTCTTGGCTGTTGGGCTCTCTGACTGGATAACTGAGCTGGGCTGGGCTTATGGCATTACTTTCCTAGTGAGAAGCTGTTTCCAGTGAGGTGGCACGCTTCATGAGTCACTGCAAGCAAGAAAATGAAAACTACACAAACAAAAAATGTTTTTGACATAAATTAAGTACATTGTTCCTCCTGATTAAACACCTGTTGTGCAACCAACCTGGAGGCTAAAGACAGAGCTGACTAGCTGACAGGCTCATGAGAAAATATCCTTCCAAATACTTTGATCTGAAAGAGCCGGTTTTCCACATGAGAGATTTTTTAAATGTGGGAAAGCATCTTCCCCCAACATATTTTACTATTTTCTAGCTTTTTCCAGTTAGGAAACACACTTCATAGCAATAGAGAAAATCTCTCCTACTACTACTATTCATGAAGCTACTTGTCATGAATACTTCTTGACTGCATAAATGGAAACCGTCCGGTTGCCTGGTTCTCATTTTGTTTGAAGGATTGCTTGAATGTGTCTAGAAACAGGATCTTTTGCTGCTGTTGGATCTAACTGCATTGTGTGCTTGACATACACACAGAAGAAGAATATTTCATCCCAGTTGACTGTGGCACAGAAAAAGCTTCTTCAGACATTAGTTAATCGAATGTTGTGTAAGCCCATATGTAAACTAGAAAATAATGCTGCCAAGATGTATTCCAGGATTTCCGCTCTTACTTATATCCTCATCCCGCGTGATTGTGTTTGAGAATCAGTGAATCAAATGAAGACAACATGGAAAAAATAAAAACTAACAAAAAACCAAAAGCAAAACCCCTGAGGCAGAGTAGGCTTGTTTTCTTCTACCTGTACTTATAAGGCAAATGTGAGAGTAACTTATCTGAACTGGAGACAGTGGTCTGGTTGACATGCTTTTTCTTTTTCTTCAGTGTCCCTGAATAAATGCTGATTCACTTAAAATGAATATTTTGGGTTCTCAAAATGTTTATTTACCTCAATATGCATCAGAATACTGTGGTGATGTTCTTTTAAAAACTGTTTGTAGTGAAGTGACTTTTTAACGTGTTACAGTTTAAATTCTGCTGATGGACCAGAATTTTACCTTATTATATTACTAACAGATGCTTAGAAAATACAATAGCAGCTTTGCAGCTTTGTTCCTCTATCCTTGACTACTTGAAATGGGGCCATGTTTGAATGGGGAAGTCTGTTTTCACTTACTGCAGGTGTAAGAGTAGATCAAGTGTAAGTGGGGTCTTGGGCAAAGCTGGGAGTATAAACTTCTGAAAAGGGAAGCAGTGGATCTGGCACTAGGTTTATCTGTTCGTCTGTGCATGTAGGATTCTTCACTCTCCTGCCTCTATTGCTCCTTTTCTATGCCATCTTACATGGTTGCAGCTCATTGCAATATGCTGTGGAACAAGTGCTATAATTTCTGAAGCTGCATGGCCTCTGATTCTGTAAAAGCCCTGCTCCCACCATCTGAGGAGGTTTATGAATTCTCTTCTGCAGGAAAGGCTTTAGAGAAATCTTGAATTAGACTGTAAACCCTTTAAATGATTGAGCAAGCTGTGCCGTCAAAGCTAAGAATGCTATGTACATTCAAGTCATGGGCTGAAAATCCAGAACTCATCCAGACTGAGTCCAGTGAGTGAATGATGAAGTTGTAGAAGAGTAAGTGACGTCTGGAGGGACTTTTCTCATTTCTGCTTTCTCAGAGTAGAAGTTATTAGTAGATTCACACACATCATAATTTCTTTTTAGTTTTCAAAGGGTCAGATAAGCGGTGCACCACTTAGGAAGCTGATATCCAGGAAATCTTCTCTGGAGCAATCTGTAAGCAATTGTATGCAAGTGTGATTAGATAGTATTGATCATGCTTGTATTCTAAGTACAAGCAGAAGAGAAAAAGTGAAAGTGTATATTAGATGGGCTAGAGATGCAAAGGTGTCAAAAAGTGTTCAAAAAGATGCTCTCTTACAGAACTGTCTGTAGGGTAAACCTTGTGTGACTCTTTTCACATTGACTGAGTGTCGTGGTTTAAGCCCAGCCAAGCAGCCCACTCCCTCCCTCCCTCCCTTCCTCCCTCAGATCCTGGAGGGATGGGGAGGAGAATCAAAAGAATACAACACCCACAGGTTGAGATAAGAACAGCCCAGTGAGGTATAACACAAACCACTGCTGCTACCACCAATAATGACAAGGGAAATAACAAGAGAAAAGAATACAACGGCTCACCACCAACTGATACCCAGCCCCACTCCAGCAGTGATCTAGCCCTTCCAGGTAACTCCCAGTTTACATCCTGGGCATGATGTGCTGTGGTATGGAATACCTCTTTGGCCAGTTTGGATCAGGTGTCCTGTCTCTGCTTCCTCCCGGCTTCCCCTCCTCCCTGGCAGAGCATAAGGCTCAGAAAGTCCTTGGTCAAAGTAAACATTACTGAACAGCATCTAAAAACATCGGTGTTATCAGCACTGTTCCCAGGCTGAAAGTCAAAACCACAGCACTGCACCAGCTACTAAGAAGGAAAATGACTGCTACTGCTGAACCCAGGACACTGTGAAAACATCATTGTGGTAAAGCATGTAGCGTAGCATTGTCCCAAATCATAAACTTTCCTCAAAACACAAGACTTAGATCTTGCAGAGTGGGGCATACCTAGTTACATCCTAAAAAGTAGGTTTTTTCCCCTATGGCTTCCACACACTAAGCCTTAAAATCCTATCCAGCTATATTTTCCTTCTGGTTGGTACTTTCTCTGCAAAGTGCTCTATCACTGGTTCTGAATCATACTTCAGTAGTCTGACATTTATTGCTACTGTCTTAAGCAAGAGGAATAAACACCATCCAGACATTACCTTTAGTGGTAAACTGTGTGTGTGGGCACTGAAGGACTGACATTTTGTTTGACAGAAGCATTAGGATATGGTCTTCCTCAACTAGCACTTTGTTTTGAAGTGGAGGCTGAGTTTGCTGTAGTGGGTTTCCTCAACTTCATGCTTGGTTTTCTGATATTGCTTGGAGCATGTCCAGTCTTCCTACCCTGCAATATGCTGCCACCCACCTGTTTTTCTATAACACAATTGATCCTTGGAATAAATAACACACATTGAGTAGACCTATGTAACTTTAAATTTGCTCATGGGCATAATTGTTTGCATTCTTCTAATCTCTCATGTTCCACCTGTTTCTGATCGCTTTCCAGCTTTGACTTCATGTAGCCAAAGGTTTCTCAAGTTTTACTTGTGGCCTCCCATCAGGGTATGCTGCCTAGCTGTATCCTGTTGCCCATTTAAAAGGCTCTTAGTTTCGTCTGCTTCTAATAGGCACTATCCAAACGTTACCTTTAGTGGTAAACTGTGCCTGTGACAACTGATGTTATCGTTATGTAAATATAATGTTATGTAAATATAAAATGATTGTTATTTACAAGCAAGGTGCCAATCAGCCTTCCCTTGGTAGACCATGAGTCTCAGTCTCAAGGGTGCAGACACACACAGGCATGGGGACATCATCAGAGCAGATAGTTTCAAGGAGCCAGAGGAGTCTAGGCTCCCTTGTAAAACATTTCTGGTTTTACAGACTTTATAATTAGCTGAGATATCTCTGCATGGGAATAATACATGTGCATATTTGAAGTCCTACTATTGCCCTTAGCCAAGTAAAGATACATGAAAGAGGAAACAAAAGTTTCCTGTGACCTTAATGGTGCAGATGGAAAAATATTGTCCCTGAAGCATTTTCTTGACATAATGCAGCTTCAGAAACAAAACAGGAGGAAAGGACTGGTGACAAGTATCTGATACTGAGCAGATTTGATTTGTTTCTAGTGGGAGGATTGCTCAGTTAAATCACCTCTTGTGTTTATTAGGATTCACTGAGGAAAAAACTGTTTATCTATAGCCTTGTATTTTGAATAGTGATCTTCACTTTCAGAATTTGTGTGATAAAATATGCCAGCTGTTAATCAAATACATCTAAATACTGTCTTAAAAAGGAAAGACCATGTGTGGCTAGTGCCAAGTCAGTTAGTCAATGTCCAATGCAAAAATCCATACGTTTTCCTAAAATACAGAATTTAGAGAAACACGCAGAAGTTTCTATTTTGGCATGCAGAACAAAAGATTACATAAAATGAACAGGAATTTGCCAAGCTAGTGGCAAAGTTTTTAATCATTACGTAAATTTATGAGAAAGAAAAGAAATTCTGTATTGATTGAAAAAAGGATATGCTGACTTAAATTCAGAAGTCACTGCAAAGATGCAGGTATAGCCAGAATGCAGAAGAATCTTGTACATCTATGAATACCTAACTCACTACTTTCCTCCCCACTGAGTCTAGGGCATAGGCACATCTCAGAAATCAGAGCTGTGAGCTAGCTGTAACTGAAATAATTCTTATTTTATCAAAGACTGCAGATCTCTAAGCCTGAGACCTTTCTCTCTCCTAGAATTGGTTTTCTGTGGAGTGATATTCAGGATAAACTAACAAGTTCTTCTTTAGCCTGTGATTAAAAAGAAAAAGACCTAATGCTTTCTAAGGTGATATATTTCAGATGTAATGATTATCTGGACTTTTTGTGATTTTTTTTTTTATTTTTTGAAATTTCTTCTGTTCTCAGGTTCTACTCAAGACCCTTTTCCTCTAATTAAGCATTTTCTGTCATCAATAGCACTTTGTTATTTGTGAACCTGGTTATTCTTACATCTTATTTTCTCTCTTTTCCAAAGCTGTGAGAACTAAAACCCAAGTTAAGCATTTTTGTTCTGACAATGGGCACGCGCTTTTGAGGGGATCATTAATTTTGCTGAACTACAATTATGTTCAGTCTCAGCACACTCAGGTTCTTCAAAGAACCTGTCAGACTCAGTCTTCTTTGAGATTTCTATTTTATTCTGCTGTGGTTTGGACCTTTTTGTGGCCTTTTTTCTTTGTTTCTGTTCAGATTTACTTTACCTTTCTCTAGAAAAAGCCCCAACCTTAAAACAATAAGCTGAGAAAGCTGCCTGTAAGGAATTTTCTAACACTCTTGCTGCATGTTATTTTATTGTTAACACAACAGTTTTACCATCATAATAAAACTTTTATTTCATTTTACAGGTTCTTTTTTTCTTGAGAACCAAAATATTGCACAGATGATAGATGAGTACTTTATCAGAGTCTGTCAGTCGTGATCATCTTTAGTGGTCTTATATGTTTTGGGAATTCTTTGAGTTTCAAAGTTTTAATATTTTGAAATCAATATTTCTTCCAATATTGATTGTCAGTGAAGCAGAGGTCCTCAGAATATCTGTAACATCTTTTTCTGTTGCTTCTGAGCGTATCTGCTTACAACCTTCTTTGACTTTATCTCCAGATCTTTATGAATTTACTAGGTTGCTTGTGTGTTCATGAACAGCTGCTCAGTTACAAAATTGGTATTTAACTTGCTGTTCATCATACTTAGGAAGAATAGAGAGTGCCTGAATTGTAAACTCAATGAGTGTTACATTTGAAACCAGAAAGACAATTGATCACTGTGGTAAAGAGAATAGAAGTTGATTTAAATTTTATATATGCTTCTTTTGTCTATATTGTGATACTGGTTATTGTCTCTAAGAATAGTGCAGTATGATGTTAGGCATTCTTTCAGAATAATACATAAATAATTAAGAGAGTCTTGAACAATTATGTAAAATTAATAAAAAAATTAGCTAAAATAATCTAGGATATTCTATGAAATTCCCTGTGATCTTCTGAGCACTTAAATTTTCTGTTGCTTTACTCTGTATGCTTTACTCCTGATTGCATTTTGGAAATGTAGCGAGACAAAAAGAGTTTATATAATCTGCATAACTCTATATGGTAGGCAAACTGTCTTTTACTTCCTATGCTATTTTATGATCAGTTCAGAAAACTATTTGCTGTGTTTATTACTTAGTAAGAACAGAGCCTACTAGGTAGTTGCTGGGATTAGCCATATGTTTGGTAAATCCATGATCTCCCCAAGGTTTATCATTCTAGACTCTAATCCTGCCCTATTATAGCTCAGTAGCAGCTTTGACATTGCCTTTGTGACAACAGGATGAAGCCCTGTGCGTACAAGGTAAAGCAAAATGAGACCTTCCCACAGCTACTTTCCAGTATCTAAAAATGGATTACATCCTTCATATCACTGAAAGGCAGCAGACGGATTATTCAGTTAACAGTCTACTGGAAAACTGTGTGATGAAAATGCAATATAATTTTATACAAAAAGATTTCTTTCTCTCGCACGGTCATCCTCAAACGGCGACTTAGAAATGTGATTAATTGAACTACTGACCCCAAACACCTAAAAAAAAGAAGCAAAGTAAATCATGTATTTTTTAAAAGAGAAACCCATCTTTGAGTTTCCACATACTTATTCCTTATGGCAGATATGTATAGAAACCCGCGTATAAGTAAAAATTTAAGTTTTAGCAATGGTAGCTCTGATGTAAAAGCCTCCACTTTTTATTATTGTTTGGAAATGTTTTTTAAATATATTTTTTTAAAACCATGTCTTCCAATGTGGACTTTGTTTAGACATGACTTTGAAAACCTACAAGCATTCTGAATGTCAAACACCAGTTACTTTTCTGTGCCTTAACTCCTATCAGGATAAGGATGATTAAAAAAACCTACATGGCCTACTGATTCTGACATGATAAATGAGCCCAGTGTCACTTGACACTGATTTCTTAGTGGAACAAGGCCTCTAATTATGTGATTTGTACCTCTGTTAAACCAAGGCGATGGGATTAAAAGAAACAAACATATCAAAGTCAGTTAGTTATTAATAGTTTCATCCACTCCAAACTGTTAATCAAAATATCTTGAGAGCCTAATGGCTACTTTAACTCCAGTCTAGATGCTTCAGCCATTTTAGATACTCTCTATTCCATTAGGCCATCTCACTGGCAATTATTTCAATGTTTAAGTCTCTACGAGTTTCACAGTCATTCCTTTAATAATGACGCAGTCACAAAGGATGATGTCGATGTTAATAAATAGACTAGGCCCTAGGTTTTGCAGTGAACACTTTATGTGCAGAATTATCTTCTGTTTTCATAAGCTTTATACACCTACATTTCAGTACTTTGCAATTCAGGCTCTTACTTTACATTATTCCAAAGTCTATCTGAGTTATTTTCAGGTTTTAAATTGTTCACTACTGTTGGAGAGCCATTACCGCTTTGATTATTCATTATTCCTCATTTGCTGCTTGTATTGGACAGTTGGCCACTTAAATGCTTTTCTGTTGTTTGCTTCACTTGACTGGATGACTCCAAGCCTACAGGTGAATTTTAAAATAGGCAGTTAAACAATTTTAGCACAAATCAAGATTTACATTGGTTTCTCAGCCAGCAATTCTCTTAACCCACTTATGAAAAACAGATATAAGGAAAAACAATCAACATGGGTATTCTGGGTGATGTCACCCTTTTTACTCATGCCTAATGTTCAACAATATCTTACAGAAACTAGACGGGCTATGGTATTACCAGTACTGAGACAAGTCTGCTTTTACATTTTAACTTACAGCTTATAGCTTTTTCCAGTCATCATAACTTCCATTAGATATAAGGAAAGATATGCAAGAAAATGTTTTAATATGTTATAGCCATACTATTAAGTTTATTCCCTTTTGCTTATTATAAGAACATTTCTCATATTGAAGGCATTTTATTAACTCATACAAACTAATGGATTTCTCACAGTCTTCAACAGAGCCATACACGTATATTTTTATATCACTTGAAGATTTTTTCCTAAAATGATCTTTTCAGACAAAATATGCACTCTTCTTCTAATGGGCATGTGGGAGAGCTGAGAAATCTCACAGGTCCAAAGAAAGCCTCAAGTCAAAATCAAACTAAGACCTATCTCCATTAACTTAGCTATGAATGGGGGTGGACGAGTTCTTGGGGCTTGGGAGCATCCATGGCCAAATGCTGGAAATTCGTCACATACCTTTGCCTACAGAAATGAGGCTCTTCAGTGATTCCAGCCTGGCAGGCCAAGAAAGCTTAATTGAATCTTGTGGTTTTATTATGGTTCTCACTCTTCAATATTGTCTTCTGCTCTGAGATTCTTAAAATAGCTATCTTAGCATGGTTAATAAGAAAAATTCCTGCAGGCAAAAAGTGTAGCTTTTAAAAATAGATATATATTTTTTAAAAAATTTGAGATGATTTTTACATAACAATGTCTGTATTACCTACTCTGGGGCATTTTTTTTTATACTCCTTAGCACATAAAAGGGCTTGTAATGTACTGTCATGCTTTTTAAAAGTAAATGGATAAGTGTAATTAAATTTATACTTTATTTGGGCTGTATTTTCAGTGCTCTGATTAATACAAGAATTTTACTGATTAAATACTCTTTTAGGCTATCTGTTTACTATAAAATGATAAACCAAAATATTTCTAATTAGAACTGACCAAAGAATATTATTGCCTTAGTTCTACACGAAAGAAGAGATAAATGAGTAAAATTTGGGATTTTAGGCCCATAATTTTCTCACATAACTTTGTATGCCTCTTTTTTTTTTTCAAATGAGAAAGCAGAACTAGATATTCTGAAGTAGCTTATTCCTTGTATCTAAGTGGAAATAACTTTTATCGAAGCAGGCAGCTTTAGAATGAAACAGCTGTATCCATATTGAAGGGGAACAGAGATGTTTTACCACTTCATCTGTATTGGCATGGATAAAAATGTAGGATTTAGCAATATACTATAATATATATAATGTTGTCTGTGGACAGGTACAGAGAAGATCTTTGTCTACACAGCCCATGATCACTATTTGGGATTTTCTACTCACATAGGAAACCCTTGAAGATTTCACATATTTAAAATGTTAGGAAATCTGTTTTTTTTTTTCAAGTAAGGAGTTTTGAGAACTCCTCATTAAATTATCCAGCCTATTTATGACTCACCATCATGGTCTTCACTGCTTATTTTACTGAACGGTGGGTTGTTTTTTGTTTTTGTTTTTTTTTTTTGTTTGGTTTGGTTTGGTTTGGTTTTTTTTTTAGCTGAAATAAGAGCAGCAGAAATCATGAAAAAGTTGGACCATCTCTTTTTTTGTCATTTTGCTTATGTTGGTAATAACTTCAGCAAGTTGAAGGAAGAGAGTTAATGAAAACTGATACATAAGTTCTTCGATATTTTTTAATTCTTGGGAAGCTGAGAGACTGACCACTACTAACATCCGTGAAGATGGCTCATGCAAACCCTTATGCTATTTTTACCTATTTGACAACATTGAAGGCCATGTGACTTTTGAAATAATGCAGTGACATTAGAAAATTCTGTTACTAAAGCAATAGCAAATATAACAAAATCAAGTCTCTAGTAAAATGCTAGTGACACTATAAAAACCCCATGATGTTCAGGGAAGAGTGCTATGAACACTGACTTTCTGCTCTGCTTTCCTCACTTTCTCATTATTTCTGAAAATTCAGCCATAGACAGAAAGCCTGAAGGCAAAAACACCTTGGAAATGACACCTTAGCAAGAATTCTAACTTGAACATGCACTCCCACTCACCACCTGTGTAATTCATAGCAAGGAATGTTTAAGGTATTAATAGATTGTGGGAGATGCAGAAGCAGAGATCCCTGCCCAGACAGTGCACAATGCAGAGCTGCATGCACTGGTAAATGGTTCTGCCAAAGCTGCAGGGGATGCTGCTACAGTTGCTGGGGTAACCCTTTGCTGGTTTCAGTGGTGCACATCTGCTTTCAGGTCTTCAGCCTCTGCAGTCTCTGTCTGTAACTCCTCTTGCAAAAGCACTGAAATGCCCCAAAGGCTTTAGTTGCCTGATGACCAGGTGTCCAGGATCCAGCTATGACATGGCACAAGTGTGTAACCTTCACTCATGCTGCTGAGAAAGAACATCCAAAAAGAGCTGTGAAGAAGTCTGTATAAAGAAAAGGAAGGTAAAAATCAGGATTTCAAGATGGAATAGCTAGCAGCTCAAGGGTTCAAAAGGGATAGCATTGATAAGATATGAAATCTTAAAGAGAAAAAAAAAGCAAATCATCAGGTTGTCAAGTCAAGTCACTGATGTGATTTGCATCAATGGGTCTGGTGAAGACAGTAACTCAGCAATGCTGAGGATCTGTCTCTGGGGGCTTTGGTGGTTGCTCCTTCTCCTCCTGCATGCCTGACAAAGACTCCAGTGACTTGCCAGGGATGGTGACTGCTCTAAGGCCTAGCTCAATAGCTTGGAGAATACTAGCTGTCTTTTGTGTGACCTATCCAGTGGATAATTGGTTTCTACTTTGATGTTGCATATGTTCCTGGCTAAACTTGTGCCTGGCTAAAGATGAGGCAGCAAGTCGAGCCCAGAAAGGGTTTGTAACACCTCCAACAGTCTCCATCAAATTAATCTTTTCCTCAGCAGGGCTATTAAGCCAGGCACTGATAATGCCAACTATCCCTGCACTTTCAAACTGGTCTGGTGGCTGTCCCTGGGGCTTACTGGGCAGTGCCTGGAGTGGTGTTCTGTCTGAAGTGAGGGGATACTGAGGAATGCGTTTGCACTGGAGTTAAAGGCACCAAGGTATCACTGGGAGCATGGACTCCACATAGGGCTAGCAGCCTCCAAATCTACCTGCAGTTTCGGGTAGGCTTTCTAGACTTCACTTTGCTCCATATAACTCTACTCATACCAGGAGAGTTTGAAACAAACCTAGGCATTTTTAACGGAGCAGGACGTATGAGGTAACAGGAATGTTCACCGACCCTGTGTGAACAAACAACCTACTACAAGCAAAGTTTAATTTATTTAGGGCAAAAGCCTGTAAGAAGAAAGGATGCAATAAGTTGACTGTAATTACATCAAGGCCATATAGTGTATGTCTGTCTTCCCATTTTCTCAGTGTCCTAAAGCACTTGCACAGCAGCTGGGATGCAGGCGGTAGTCTCACAGTCACCAGCCATTTCTGTCTTGCCTGGTATCAAGGAAAAGGTCTGTCAGCTGTACAGAAGTATTTTTTTATAATCTTGCCACCCCTTCAGGAACACGAGTCACTTCTGAGCTGTTTAGTGACACCAGCACTATTCTCTGCAGCGGCAAAACATCTGTGTCACAGCTTGGAGGTGGGATGTTCTGATGCAGTGCATTCCCTTCCTGTTTGTTTCTATGGCATTTATGCTATTGCCAAAGGAAAAGGAGTTATCCTCACTTACTTGAGCAGCCTGGTCTAGTGGAAGGTGGTGTTGCCCATGGCCAGGGGGTTTGGTACCAGATGATCCTTAAGGTCCCTACCAGCCCAAACCATTCTGTGATTCCATGATTCTATGATTTTTTTTTTATTGTTTTCTCCTATTTCAGTAGTCCATACTTTTGCAGGAAAGAATAATAACTTCTTGTGCAGTAACGTCACTTCCCTGACTAGATTGTGTTTGCTATTCATAAAATCATTGTTTATCAATGTTATTTAATTTTCAAACAGCAGCTTCTTGTTCACCACCAACACACATCCAGAGAAAAGACTCTACCTCTGTCTATTGAGACAAATTCCTTCCTGTGAAATCTCATCGGCTGTGCTTCATAATCCTAGACTGCCTGACATTTGTAAATCAAAAGGGGCGAAGAGGTCAGAGCGCACTGCAAAACACTCTAGATGACTGCTCCTTTTTCTGACAGAGTCACAATTCTGTTGCCTGGTGGGTCACAGGAAAACAAAGGATATGCTTTTTTATCACCTTGTCAGAAACTATCCTTCAGCTGCAATTCAGGAGTGTGCCTTTTGTGTTGTTCTGTCCTACAAAATAAGTATGAAAGAGCAAATATGAGCTGCAGTAAAACATTTTCAGTCAGGACAGCACAGAAGTACTTGGAGAGCTGTTAAATTTTGGTTGCATGTTCCAAAATAGGTTTAATTTAATGTCAAAATGGCTGAAGCAAATTTAGGATCTTCTGAGGTAAGGGAAGAAAGTGGGGAGTGAGAATGGCTCTGAGTCATAGATGAGTCCTAATCTTGGAGGATGTGCACAAGCAACACTTTCATTGATCTCAGTGGAGATCATTGCTTGCATAAACACTTCCGGATCAGGCCCATTTTGAGTGCTGAGTCAGCCTAAGCCTCAGATTTATTTGTTTTATCAAGTAGTTAATTTGGTTAAGTGTGGGAAGATATTTTAATTGCTTGTAAGCTGTGGCTTCCCCAGCCTGATGCTGAAAGAGTCATAACTTAAAAAAGTAAAATGTTTTTATGGGAAATTAAGGTAGAAGAAGATGATTATTCACTTTATTCTATTTCGCAGTGTTTCCAGAGAATCAAAAGCCTCCTGGCATTACAGGGGTGCTGATATTCCAAATAATATTTTATGACAAGAGTCACTTGCAAGTATTACCTGACCTTCTTTGCACTGGTAGATATTTTCAGCTTAAAATTTAAAAGGACATATATTTGTCCTAGAAAAGAGAATGCTGTTGGCAGTAATGTACATCTCGGTGTATACCCTTTCTTGACAAAATCCTGAGATTGAGTAATACCAGAAGGTTCTGATAGGTCTTTCCCTATAAGCGTATTTCCCACAGCATTTTGGCACTTACGGACCTGCAATATTTCTGTATGCATATGCTGTCCTTGATCCTTTACCCAAAAATCATCATATACTTCAGAGCTCACAGCTGATAGAGATTTACATCTGTGGATATTTGTGTCTGCTATGGCTTGTATCCCACAGAAGAGTCCACCTGAAAAGCTCCTATAAAGAATAGGTATGTTTGGCATAAATATGTTAGTGATTTATATATATATAAAAGGAATGATGTCGCTATATTCTTTAATGGTGAATAAATGCTGCAGTTTGGAATAAGTGTTTCACAATGTAGAGGCTTTTGTAATACTCTAATAATCTGCTCATGATCAATTGGTAAAATGCAGTTGGTTCTTTTACATCCATTAGAAAGGGGGGGAGTTCATATTCTCCAAGATTCCTTCATGAATATTTAACAACAGATTAGATCATTAGGGTTTGTGACTTGCAAGCCATTGATCTGAATCAAATTTGCAACTGTGATACAATGAAACAGGACTGAAACAGACAGTTTTGTCCTAAATGAGAAAAGCAGGGAAAAAGATGGTTGAAGGATGAATAGTGATTGGGGGATTTAAAATGCAGGACAAGAATAATGCCAGTTTAAGAACAGTTTTTTATGGAAGATTACCCCCATAAGGAAGAGATGGAAATGATGGATAAAGTCATGCTTACTGTGTGGAATCAGCTGTCCAGTACAGATAATACATTTACAAAATCATTATGGTTGGATCCTGCTAATGCCTTCATCCTGTGCCAACAGTTTCAATCACTAGCAAATTACTCATGATTTGTTTCTGATTTGCCTAACTTTTCAAAATGATTACAAATTGGTTCCATGGAGAACACATAACAACTCTTCAACTTACTAGAGCAGAGAGATGGACAGGAATATAACATTTGCAAAGCATCAGTTTTCCTTTTTTTTTTTAAATATGATCTTTAAGACTGAAGTATATTTGTAATTGTGTTACGTTTGCCAATGGGAAAGCATGAGAGGTCTTGCAATGCACTAAAATCACCTGTCTCCAGAACCGCTTACATCTCAGCTAGGCTACACACATTCTACCTGTAAGTCTGACCTAAGTTCACGCATCCTTGCATGCATTTGCATTCTCAACAAGCCTGTAAGCACATTTTCTAAAAGAATGGACTGATACAATGTGAATAGAAATAGACCTCCACTGAAATAAGCCTCACTCTTCAATGAAATCCACAGAACAATTATGAACTTTACAAAGGAGCAGTGAGTGATCTTGCAGATAAAATCCTTTTTTATTTTAAAAGAAAAAGAAACAAAATCAGTATTTTACCGGTCTTAAGCAAAGTTCTTAGGAAGGTGGAGGACTCTTTCTCTCTGAGCTGCTTTTAGAAAAGACTGCAGTGGTGATGTTTCCCCATTTACAAACCATAAGATTGACACTAGCATGAAAAACTCTTCTGGTGCCAGATGCAATTTTCATATACAACACTGGCTTCGAAGTTCTAGAAGATACCATCCTTCTGGGGAGAGATGTTTTTGTTTCCCCTAGTATGGGAAGGACTTCTTCCCCTAACAGGCTCTTTGCTGCTGTGGAGAATGCAGCTACACATAGGCTTCCGGACAAATAGGATCCTCCCTACAGCGGTTGTTTTCCTTAAGCATCCAGGCCCTTCAGAAATGTTATATGAGCTCAAATTACCTGGTTTTATATCAAATTTAGTAGATGTTGTCAAATAGCTTATTAAGGTACTACCTGAAGATTTATTTCTCATTCCCTCCATTGACACAGTCACCATGGGAACAAACTTTAGATAAATGCCCTCACCACCTCACCATTCTGGGAGCTGTTGGATTTTGCTGAGTGTCATTTGAAAGGCAAATCTGGCCTTATGAACCCATGCCTGGCTTGTGATGAATCCTTAAATATATGAAGGGCTTTAATACAACTTTTTTTCTAATCCTTTAAGTCCAGTAATGCTTTTTTCATAATTTTAGTGGTGTCTTGAGCATTTGACAGGCATTTCCTTCATAACTTTTAAAGAGCTGATGAAGAGGTAGAGAAGACAGAGCACATGTTCAGGTATTCCCAGCTCCCCAAAGATGAGAAACTGGATAGGGAAAGGAAGAAGTGCTCTAGAGAAACAGAAGTACCAATTGCTGCATTGGAAGGAACACCAGATAAATTACTAATGGAAAACAAGTAAACATGACAGCAGTAGTTCAGGAGCAAACTGTCTTGCTATGTGGATATTTCTAGGCTGTTTGCCTGGTTCTGTGGCAAGATACTGTGGTGTAATACCTCTTCAGTAGAAGACAGTTGATAGGACTTGCAAACCCAGATTTTTGTTTTTCCTCATGACTAGTCAGTGCCATTCCATCTTACAAAAAATCGTTATTTGTTATTTACTTTGCCTTGCAAAGCAGGCATGTACCTCCCAAATCAAACTACTTACCTAAGATTCAAAAAAAGGCATCAGCAAACTCATTTAAAACTCATACTGAAGCCAAGTGCAGTTTACTCATAAGCTGACACAAAGCAGCACACTCTGGCAATAGTGCAGTCACAGTGTGCTAATGGCTTGCCTTAGTCATACAGCACCAGTGTGGTTTTCTGTAATTACCACTAAGTCTGCTGTTACAAAACCAGCATCATACTGCCCCATTCTAGCTCTTTAACTGCAATACTTCTCTTTTTATTTCACAAAGTGCAGCAAGTGACAACACAATTACTGACATCCAGCCTATTCATGCTGCACAATCTGAGTTTCCTAAATCTTCCAGCAGTCACCCTGCAACTACACGGATGAAAGATAAATCTTTCTTAGTGCCTTGTGAGAATTCATGTGCGAAGAAGCAAATGTGACCCCTCATGGGTCACACTTGCCATTGCAATTCACTCTTCATCTTTTGGCGCTACGTTTTAGAAGTTCTGCGGTCCTGAAGATGCAAGCAATGTGCATCATCCCTGAATTGCCAACGAAGAGCATCTGTAAGAATGTCACTGATGTTGTTTCATAAGGATTACTTGTTGGTGTTCCTGCCTCTCCTTCCTATAGAAACAGACCATCCAGGTCCTCCTTCCCAAAGGAGGCAGCCATACAGTCAAAGCATTTGAGGACAGCTACACTAGTCTACATTCATGCAGGCAGGCCAAGGCACTTCCAGCATACTCTGAGGGTTTGAAGAATGGGTGAGTTCAGAATCCCCTCTGAAACCTTGGGGACAGCAGAGGTCAATATTAGCTTCGCTTCTGCTAGTAACTGAAAGGGTTAGGGTTGTTCTCTGCCCTTAAGGTCAGAGAGCATGCGACAATATCCATTTGCAGGAATAAACCCTCCCCAGTGGGTCAAATATTTAACAGTCAAAGATGAGGAAGCCTGGTCCATTTTGTGTCCAGTGCCAGCCCTGAGAGTCCATGAGGAGATCCCAGTAGAACAGCAGGGCTGGTAGGCTGGCAGAGGTTATTTTGATACACCTCTGCAGGACAGACACAGCTGGGCATGGATTTTGATGTCAGAATTATTAAACTCCTTGCTTGTGATTCTGCTTCAAGAGCTTGAGAAGCTACAGGGTCAGTAAAGAAAGATAGAAATTATTTTGTCATCTTCGACTGCATTTCATGTGAACACAAGATCTGGATGGACAAATGAAGAGTGTCTACTCTTCTCTGGCTATCATGTGAAAGATGTTTTATCCAGAATTGCTTTAAAAATATCACCTCCTCATTCACAGCAGGATAAAACACACTGTAACAAGCTACAACTTTGTAAAAGGCCCAGAAGGCCAGAACTATGATGCACCACAGAAAGGTGGGCTAGTGTCTATCATTGCCAACATCATAGGTCCCTGCAAGGGAAAGACATTTATTTATGAGGTGGAATTCCCAGGTGTGGAGAGAAAAATGGGTATTGCCGTTTGCTGTCAGGGAAAGTAAGAAAATGTTAGCTGTTTCTATCATTCTGATAATGCTGCTCTGAAATCCAGCAATCAGCTTAACCCTGACTATGTGGACCACCCAGTCTGTCAGAGGTAATGTCATTAGAAACAGGGGTTAGCACAGTTAAGCTCACCTTGGTGAACAGTGGCCCATGTGGTGTTTATGAGCACCCTAGAAACATTGACAGAACTCCACTGGAAAATATTATTTGCAGATCACACAGAGCATTTATTTTCCCTGCCCTATTTCTTAGAACACTGATTTATCTTATCTGCATGCAAATAATATAATGATGTGATGACAACTCCATTGTTTCTTATTTAGCATCTGGAAAATGTCGTGTTTCTGTGCCACCTCTAAGCTATTCCTTTTCCAGAAATGAGTTAATGCATGATTCCTAAAACAAGAGAGATATTATTTATTTCTATGTAGACTCACTCTGCAGCTCTTATGTTCCAAAAAAAACCATCTTGGCTCTCACAGTATTACCTCAAAATCTCTGCAGGACTTGAAACAGAGGTTCATTAAATATTATGATGATGTAGCATCTGTCTTTAGCAGTCTGCTTTCATTTACCTCAAATGGATTAACTGAATCCATTATTTTCAGCTAACACGCAGTAGCCCTCCTTGATTTCTCCACTTAAAATAAAAAGTCACAGAATTCTTGATGGAAATGAATTTGGGGTCACTGAAATAAAAACATCAATATTAAGTTACAGAGCAATAAAAGTCAAATGGAGGGCAGAAAAGTCCTAAGTGTCACTGTTGATTGGTGAGATGGTGATTTCTACCAAAATACTTGCTTGCCTTTCAGTTCACAGGAGGCTTATTAATAAAGTTGTTCACCCACAGTTTATTCACTTTTGTTTCCACCCCTTGCAGATCACCATGACTGTAACTCACACTCTTGAGTCTCTCTGTAGGCTGCCTTTGAAGGGCAGATCTACCTCCCTGCCTGCCTCCCACCCTGCTCCTTCCCCTGTGGTGGCACAATCCTGTGGTTGAACAGCCGGCTAGCTCAGATTGTTCACTGATAAAATAATGTTGGGTTTATATTTCTTTTTTTTTTTCATGGGATGTATTTTCAGTCAGAGGAACTTTTGCAAAATGCCCAATAACACTTCAAAGCCAATTTTCTTTTTTGCTGTTCATTATCTACATGTTGTCCAAAAACTGAGCTCAGCTCTGTAAATGTTACATGTAAAGATCCCAGGGCCTTAGGCAAAGCTCCAAGGCTCCTTCTCACCACCCTAGCTGTTAGCCTCTTCCTCTCCCAAAGCTTACATTCATGACTACCCTAAGTCTGTTTTACTCCAGGATTTTAACAACGATGAAATTCAGGCTCACAGCCTCATGGCTCAAGGACTTGTCGTGCACTTTACTGTAGGTGTGTTTATGCTGCACAGCACTGCACCATACAAAGACACTTACAAAAGCCTTGAATAAGCTTGACAGTAATGGTCAGCCTTGTACTTCTTTTGGACTAATTAGTTCCATTACAAAACAAGATTAATTGCCTCTGGCACAGTGCCAGGCTGAAGCAGTTGTAACACTTCTGTGTCCTGAGCTAATTTGCTAGTGTGACACAGGGCTGTCTAGACACAGCAGCCTGGATAGAGCTAGTTCTGATGCATCCACATGATGTAAACACTTATTTATTAGCTGTTTCCAGAAATGTACATCCTTTCCCACCATAAATGTGACGACTCATGTTCCCTTGTGGCTGTTTTTCCCAGGTATAGCTAAAAGACCTCAGAATGAGAGGTCAAATTTGGGAAAAAGCATTATGAAGCCTTCCATTTTCCTTTTTTTTTTTTATCTACTACAGCTTAAATTAAACACAAAGGAAATGAAAGCTTAATTGTGGCTAGAGTTCCACAGCAGAAAAATCACTGACACCATTTGTTCACAGATGGAGCTAGTTGAGACTCTTTCAACTGACTTCGTGAAATAACAGCTCAAGCACAGTAAGTAGAGAGAAAAGCCAGAGAATGGTGCATCTGCAGCATCTAAAATACCTTTCTGACACCCTGAACTGTTGAGTAACATCATGACAGCTGAAGACTTTTCTTTCCTTCCTGTGGTTCAGGGTCTCCCCAGCTACCATGGCTCCATCTACACAATGGATGAATGGGAGAAGACAATTCACAGAAGTTTTCCTTATACACTGACAATATAGAAGAGTGGAAAAACTGAGCATGGTCAGGATCTGAGCATCTGAGAATGGTCATCCATAATTCCTTCATCCTTTCTTTATGCACTTCAAACCTGGCTTCTTTCCACAGCCTCCTCCAGCCACCCTTGAGATATATATTGATATATATGGTTCTTTGCAATAAGAAGCCCATAATTTGGGCCAGAGGCCCAAAGTGAGGTCAATCTGCTGCATCCACAGGAAGGCTTACAGGCTTGCAACTGTCAGTGGTGGCTTTCGGGCTCATCTTCTGCATCCCTTGGTGGCCAACCCTGGAGTTCAGCTGTTATGCTCAACTCCAGAAAGTATGGGAACAACTCCTTAACAGCACAGGAATGATCTTCCTCTTATTTCTGCATTAGACAGCACAGCTACCCATTTCAGTTTTGTGTTTATTACTTCTGGAATGAGTTTACTTCTTGTTTTAGGCAACAGTGTTAAAATCTAGACAATCTGAGAATATATGGTTGGGGGGTAAACAAAATTCTTCCTCAACATAATTTCAGGGGAAAAAGTGGTATTTCAGTTTTAAACAAACCCTTTTATTAAAATTTACTCACCTGTAATTTTCATGACTGATCACTCTCAATATACTGTGAACTTCTGTCAAGTAATCAAATATTTGTGTACCTACTTAACAGACACCAGATTAATCTCTCACTTCTAAGACAGCATTTGACAATGTGATAGTGGTTTGTGTCACACATCTTGAACTCCTCTCAGGTCCCAAGTGCTGGAACCATGACATTCAAAGGAGGTTTTTCTGATGAAATATGTTAATACTCTACCATATGTAGCCACTTGTGATTAATTACTTTGGCATTCACTGTAAGAACATTAACCAAGATGAACCCATTTGGTGTTAATGTCAGTGTAACATATAGCTCCCTGGATAACCCCCTGGAGTTTAACATTCATTTAGAAAACACTTTTTCAAAAGAGTTTTGTACTATGACTTGGTGTTTTAAAATTAGTAGGCAAGCCCTTTTGGATTATGCTTTTCAGTTCTGCCTAAATGCTGTGTTCACTGACTAACCTGTTTTTAAGGACTGAAATCTCTGTTCTTAAGGGAAAGCTTGAATGGCAGTTGTACAATAAGCTCTAAAATCACATGTATAGAATGGAGTAATGTAGTTTCTTTTAAATGGTCACTGAACTGCTACCTACATCACCCGGTTCATGCATCCAAAGGTTTTTCTTACAGATTACTTTTGCCTTTGCTTGTACTACTGTCTTCTAAAATGGATCATGTATACACAAGCAACAAACAGATGTTGATTCCTTTCTTGATTACTATCTAGTCCATGTGTCAGCCCTTTTTTTTGGTCAAGTGAAACAATGTCATGTTTTATTTAATCTGTAACTTGTAATGCACTTCTGCAAATGGTGGAAAAATATCTCTCCATGCTCTCCCTTCTTGGTGCACACTGCTAGCACATGTTCTAGTGCACTGTGTGTGGTGCATGGTCCAGCCTGCGGAGTAGACGCACACAAAAGGTACGCACATAAATTGCTCTGCGCGTGTGTACCTGAAGTACTGTGAGGAGAGACTAGAGTTTCGTCTGTGATAGCCAGGTAGTGAAGGAACAAAATATCTATGCCGTATCACACTTAGATTAGGTGAAACCTTTTTGGACTATGATAGTAACACAGCCATTCAGGGATAATTGTTTGCTTATAAAGATGCTTCGTTACTGAGCAGTTAGCTAGATTTTAATCCATTCAAGGTATTCTATTCCTCATCAAACGTCAGATAGTGCTAGGTCAACTACTTAATTTCATTTTAAAAAAGTGAAGTTAATATGACAAGATTTATTTTCCATAAGTCATGCTGGCTGATATTAATTATACTACCATCCATTAAATCTCCTCAATTAGTTGTTGCATTATTTAGTTGGCGATCAACATCGGCACAGATCATCCCATTTGTCCTTTTAAAAGTGATGTCATGGGGTTTTTTCTTGCAGTTTTCAAAGATATCCACTGAGTTCCAACATTCCTTGAAAACTGACTTTCCTGGCCTAGGAAGCTTGATTGGCATTTTAAAGAGAGGATTTCAAGTTAACTATGCACACATATTAAAAAAACCTCTTCAGAATATCGTAGTTTTACTATGTGTTAAACATTATAATGTGTTACTGTTGAAAAGGAATTTACTTCATCATCACTATCTGGGACATTAAAGTCATCACCTTTGCCCCTCATACATACAGAAGAGAAATGTTTGCTGAACACTCCTGCCCTTTGTGCATGATTATTGATTGCTTTTGTAATTTTCTCCTATTACTGGACCTGTACTGTCTCCCAGGGGCAATTAGTTCAGCTGCACAAAGAACTGCAATCCTACAGGTTTTTCTTTTTCAAATATATTTGAAAGATCAAGAAAAAAATTCCTAACAAGCTTACCCAGTGTCCAAGATCTCCTTTAACTGGTTTAATTTTGAGAGTTAGATATGTCTCCATGAATTCCTTGGTTTTTCCTATTAATTTTCTAGCTTCTAAATGATAATATTATTAAAACTTTGCCTTTGGTTCCACACGCTATATATATTTTTATAGTTGCTTTCACTTTTCCTCTAAAATAGGTTTTTGTTTTTGTTTCTGTTTTCAACCAATGTAACGCTAACTCTGGATACTTGATGTAGATTATGGATAGACTTTTTTGACCATTAAATGAAACATTTTTCAGCTTTTTCAGACACATTTCCTTTGTTATTGCTGTTTACTTACAGTATTTATGCCAGCTAATCAGGCTTAAAATTACTTTTAGCTTTCGCAGCCCCATTCTTAAAGAACTAAGCGTATATTTTACTAAATGACACTTTATTCTGTTTGTGATATAATAAATGTAACCACTAATTTAATGAGATCTCTAATGAATTCCTTTTTCTCTGTCATAACAAGGTCCAAAAGGTTGAATACAACTTTTCCTAAAGCTGAAAGTTTTCATCTAGAATCTGTAAGAAACCCAGGCAAAGTTTTAGTACTGTCAATGTGAAATCCTCAGCCATATGTCACATGCTAATTGTCCAAAATAACATTTTCGTTTTGCTTTAGTGTTTGACAAGGGGATCAACGCAAGACAGGGTAACATATCTGCCACAGTACTCTTAGGAAACAGCTACTCAACAAGCAACTTACAGGCATACTTAAAGAAAGGTGAGGCACAATAAGGATATGTCTGCACCTGCAGAAGATGACAGAGTCACTGTTATGCATGAAGAGAAATTCTACTTCCTTTTAGTATTTTAAAATAAATTTCCTTTGACAGATGAAGTTTCATTTCATCTAAGACCTAATTTTGCCAGTTTCTCTTGAACAGCAAAGAGATTCCAAGTATGGAATTAAGCAAATGGTGTAAATATGCTATATTTTCCAGATCTTTTGCATTTATTTTCCCCCCCACTTCAAGCAGAATTTTAAAAACAAATGTTAAAATATTCAAAAGGAAACATGCAGCTGGAAGATTTGTCATTCTGTTGCCTGGGACATATAAAAAATACAACTGAATCAATGACTACAACATCATGAATAGGACAATTTCCAAATAAAACACTGTAAAAGAAATCCAAGAACACAAATTAGTTAAAATGTAAAGTCAGCAATAATTTTCAGAACTAAGACATCCAATAATTTAGTGCACTACCAAAAGATCAAATAAGGGAAAAAATCCCACTCCTCTTCCAGATTCATTAGTTCTCATCTATAATCATAAAAAAAAAAAAAGGAGAAAACTGGAAAGGCAAACATATACTGTCTTCTCTCATTTTGGAAAGAATGCTTCAATGTAAGCCCATATATGAAGATTATCATTGAACCTACAGAGGAAAAGATAAAGGGAGTCCAAAAGCAATATTCTTTATCTTCTTGGAAGTTTTCAGCAAGAAAAACAGTTGTCTTCTTGCAACTTCATCTGTGTGATTAGTTCACAATTGCATACAAATCCAAATTCATAAAAGCACAGAATATCTTGGGTTGAAAGAAAGGCATCATAAAGATCATCTAACTCATCCACCATAAGCAGGGACACCTTCTGCTAGACCAGATTGCTCAAATAAATGAGAATAATCCCTTTCACCTGTTGACTGCCACCAATCACCTTATTTAACATGTGCCTTTGGTTAGTTTCTAGAAGGATTTGTTCCTGGATTTTGCTGGGCACTGGAGTGAGATTGATCAATCTGTAGTTGCTTTGGTATTTTGTTCTTCCTGTTTAAAAGTGGGGTTATACTTCCCCTTTTCCAGTTAGTGGGAGCTTTACTGGTGTGCTGTGACTTCTTGAGTATGATGGATAGTGGTTTAGCTATTTCTTTTGCTAGTTCCTTCAGGACCTTTAGATGTGTCTCATCAGGTCCCATGGACTTGTGTGCTTGCAGGTTCCTTAGATGGCTTCAAACCCAATTTTTTCCTACAGCTGGTGGTTCTTCATTCCCCCAGTCCCTGCCTTTGCTTTCTGTGATTTGGATGGTGAGGCAGGAGCACTTGCTGGTGAAGACTGAGGCAAAAAAAGTCATTGAGCACCTGAACCTTCTCCATATCCTGGGTTACCAGGTCTCCCATTTTCTTCTGGAGAGGGCCCATGTTTTCTTTGGCTTTCCTTTTGTTACTTGTGTACCTATAGCAGCTTTTCTTGTTGCCCTTAATGTCCCTGGCCAGATTTAATTTTATTAGGGCTTTAGGTTTCCTGACCTGATCCCTGGCTGCTGGGACAATTTATCTGTATTCTTCCCAGGCTACCTGCCCTTGCTTCCACCCTTCTGCAGGCTTCCTTCTTGTGTCTGAGTTTGTCCACCTTGTTCATCCATACAGGTCTCCTGGTACTTTTGCCTGACTTCCTCTTGGTCAAGATGCATCATTCTTAAGCTTGGGGAAGGTGATCCTCAAATATTAACCAGCTTTTTTGGGTTCCTCTTCCATCCAGGGCTCTACCCCATGGTACTGTACCAGGCAGATCCCTGAAGAGGTTCAAGTCCACTCTCCTGAAGGCCAGATAGCGAGCTTCCTGAGCACCCTTCTTGCTGCCCTAAGGATCTTGAGGTCCACAACTTCATGGCCACTGCAACCAAGGCTACCCTTGAACTTCACATTTTCCACCAGCTCCTACTTGTGTTGAGAACAAGGTCCAGCATAACACCTTTTCTTGTTGGTTCCTCTACCACATATGCTGGATTGCATATGTCCTGCTGTGTTGTCTTCCCAGCAGGTATTTGGGTGAAGTTAACAGGTATATGGGCTGAAGTCCCCCATGAGGACCAGGGCTCATGAACTTCAGGCTGTTCCTTTCTGTCTACAGAAGGCCTCATCTGCTCAGTCTTTTGTTTGGTTGGCCTGTAGCAGACCCCTGCTGCAATGTCATCTGTCCCTGCCCTCCTTTTAATCCTGACCCATAAACTCTCAGCTCCTCATCCATCCCCAGGAGCTACGTATGTTGCAACATGCTACGTATGTATGCAATGGGAACTCCAGTTGTCCATTGACATAGAGAGCAACATCTCCTCATCTCTCTTGCCTGTATTCTTCCATTCCAACACTGCAGTCATAGGAGCCACCCCACCACATGATGCCAACTTTAACTAAATTACTGCTGGGTAGAACAAATTTTTCAGATGTGTTGTCCTTCAGAAATGATGTTCCATATGAAGACTGTAACTAGTGTAACGATCCCAACAGAGAAATGGGAGGCTTACTTGGGATGATTTAGGAAGTCTTTCCTTTGAATCTTCATTCTTTCACCCTTCTTCACCTCAGATGTTCTCTAAGAACCACAACAGATACCAACAATTGACAATAAGGCACACGTGCCATGGGCCCTCCCTTTTCTCATGGCAAAAGTACAGTGCATATGCAGCAAATTTAGTACTACACAGATGAAGAAAGTCCACACCCCATGCACAGACCCATGTCAGAGGTGAAAGTAAAGGGAGAGAGATTAAGTAAAGAGGTACCCAAGGTTATAACCTGAAAGAAGGAATGACTCCAACAGCTCCAGGTAAAAATGCTTATCTATTATTTTAGTTAACTATTATGCATTACATTATTTTAATGAAAGGAAGTCACTATTACAGCTTTGCTACAACAGAGCTGGCTGGCTCTGTGTGTCAAAACATACTGCTATGTATCTCGGGACCCTGGACCATGCACAAACAAAGCAATAGGATGCTGCCACAGCAGCCACAACAGCATCATCAGTAATAATGTTGGAAGACTATAGGAAACACACTTTTTTGAAACTGATTCAGCAGTAAGTAGATTGTGTGAATGCTGGATCCACATATACTGCAGGAGTTGTAGCAGTTGTATCAACTTTACAAAAAAGGTGTCATATCAATCATATGAAACAGGAATATGCTGGAATTTAAAGTCTTTCTGAGACTATTTGAATGTGAAGATGACACTTTTCAACCTTGAAAACTGCCTTTTGCTTTGTGAAAGCTAGAAATCATTTGCACCTTCTACAACCTGTGATATGACAGTTTTTTCATTTTTTGACGCAGCAGTAAATGTTTGTACAGCTCTGCACATGATTGCGTTTGTAAGCCAGCATGGGATAGGATGACTGTTAAACTGGATGAATTTGTGGCCAAGGATTTGGAGAACATCTATGAAAAACATATGTAGACTGCATTCCAGGGTGAGAAAAGCCACAAAACCTGATCTCATATTTGTGTAAAAATAAAACTGCCTTTCTTACTGCATGCTGTCAGAAATGCTGGGACAATCTACAGGAATGGATAACTTGATAAGCCATGACTAGCTGCCAGTGGAAGGTGTTTGCTTGTTGAGTTTCAAAGAGCTGCTTTACCTCAGAGTCTTGGTCACAGGTATTACTCTGGGAAGCCTACACTACAGCAGTGAACAAATACGTCCTTTTTTTCTTTGCCTCATGGGACCTATAGTCAAAATTAGATACTGACCTTATTCTTTTTTTTTTCCTTTTGCTTCTCCACTTATCTGCAATACTGCAGTTCATTTCAGATGGCAATGCAAAACACAGTGTCTTGTGTGAAGTGGCCACAGGAAGGTATTTTATTCCGTGTTCCCTTCCAGCTTCCTGTGCCCAGTGTTCATTTGAACCAAACCTCTGCAGGAAGAACTGACTCCAGAACTGACTTTTTATGCATCCCTTTATGTGATGGAATTCATATTAAAAAAACCCAAACCAAAAAAACCCCCAAAACCAAAAAACCAAAACCTAACCAACCGACTCATTAAATATGAAGATTTTTCAACACTGATTTTTAGTGTCTGTGGTCTGATACATGTCTCTTGACTAAAGTCAAAATGACCTGTTAAGTATTCGGCTAACTGCAAACACAAGACATAATTCCAGTCTAGGCTTTTAAAAATTTGTACCTAGAAAGTAGGAACTAAGCAATTTTTGAGCAAAAACATTCTGCAAGACATAATTGATTTTGATTTTTTTCTTAAACTTTAATTATAACCTTGACAGACTATATTTTAACAGAAAATTGATTTTTTTTTTTACCTTTTGCAGAGTTGCATATAGAATTATTTCTACACAGTCTACCCTGTGAACGAAATGTTATTGTAATATCAGATAACACAAAACGAAATGCCAGAGAAAAGGAGAGAGAGAGAAAAGATGAAAGGAAAGAGGAAGATTCAGTGGATAAAGCAGAAAAAACAAGAGATGCAAAAAAGGTAATTGGGACAGGGAATGTTGGAGACAAAAGGAAGGTATGAAGGTAGACATAAATTAAGGAATGAGAAGATATGGGATTATAGCAGTGGGACATGTGACTTTGTATGCCTAGGAAAGTGAAAAACAAGCATAAAACAGACAGATTACAGCTAATTTAGTGTTCCTCCCTGTGGTGTAATCATGCCTTCTCACTACATTGTGAGTATTCTAAAGAGAGGAAGAATTAAGACCCTTGGTCATTCATGGATTGCACAGGTGGGGTCTTTGTCCCTTAGGTGCATAGAATGTTTTCCTTTCTAGAAAGAAAGGAGAAGGGAAAAGTACACAACCTGATAAAGTTTCACAGGTTTTTACTCTCAGGGCAGAGTTTTCCTTCCTTTCTAAAGGCTGTACTTCTTACTGTGCACTTCTTACATTGCTATTAAACATAAACAGTTCAGGGATTATGGGTTGTATTTATTTAACTAATTGTTTGGTTCTCCTGTATTGCAAAAATGTCTGTAATTTAAGCCTTATCTGATATCTATTCAAACAAAAAAGAGGGAAATTCTGAGGTGATTCGATTATCGACTTAAAGCAATCTTTCTGCATGCAGTCAATACTGACCTTTTCCATCTAAAGAACTTGAAGGGAGAAAGAATAGGTGTTTTTTCAGTTGTAGTTTAACTACTAAATGTACACAGTGTCTTCTTATTTGCATGAGCAGTTTTAGTGACAAAAAAGGGACCAGTGTTTTTTTGTCCTTGCAGCATTTAGAAGCTATGAGATTAAATTTTATGTTCACTCATTTTTTATGCCCAACTGCTTGATCCTTGTAGTGTAGTTTGTATACTCTTGATGTCCATAAACATATTCTGTGGTAATTATAAATCATCCTATAAATCATCCTATTGCAAAAACCTGTGTTAGGCTGGATATTATTGTGCTTCACAGCAGCAAGTTTGGTACCTGAAAATACATTTAACAGGAACATTTTGCCTCCCAAAAAGCTTTTTAAATTTAGGCTACTGAGATTCCCCAAGTGACTTCGATGCCCCTTATTTGCTTCCTTCCTGTCAGGCATGCTTAAACATAGAATCATGGGATCATAGAATAGTTAGGTTTGGAAAGGACCTTAAGATCATCAAGTTCCAGCCCCCTTGCCATGGGCAGGGACACCTCCCACTAAACCATGTCACCCAAGGCTCCATTCAGCCCGGCCTTGAACACCGCCAGGGATGAAGCATTCACAACTTCCTTGGGCAACCCATTCCACTGCCATCAAAGTTTAGGGACAATTGTCACAGCAGACAATTATCACAAGATATAGAGATGCCAGCTAGATAAAAAGACTTCTTTGCTGGCTACCTTTGACACATTCATGACCACTTAAAATTTCCTGAACTGTGATAAGGCATCCTAGCAGGCTGAAGAAGCCATGCTGAAGTATTTAGAAGATTATAATACATGGCATGCTGCTCTCCAAATTCATATTTAACTCTGAAAATAAATGCAGTAACAGTTTGAAGAGGATCCAGTGATTGACTGATCTGACATGGAAAGAACTAGCTTTTATTTCTACCTCAAGTGTTTTTGGGTAATGGATCACATTATTCAGATGTATAAAATATTCATTTTTCCAGTTTTGCATTTGCTTTTAAAAATAATTTTTATTATGAGGATTCCATTTGAAAATTTAAATTTTACATTTTAAAGACACTTTGGTTCATGCTGTCTCACTCTAAATACTTCCGTAGATAAAAGTGAAGTCTGCTGACCTTAAACACACGAAAAAATGCATCCTAAAAACATTCTCATACAGCAGTAAGTTAAAAATGAGCATCTTCAGAATTCCATGTTGTAGCTACAGCTATCATTTTCATTGTTAGTCTGCATGCAGTATCACCTTGAATATATTTACTTAATTGTAATGCCATCAGTAGAATGTCAGGATTTCAATATAGGTTTATCTACTGGGCTCCATTTAATGCTTTCTGAATGTTTGAGGTGCATCAAAGCATGAAAACACCATTTTTTATTCCCAGAGCAAAGCAGAGAGTTAAATATCTTCAGGGAAAGGAAAGGGGAAGAAAGAAATAAAGGAAGAAAGAGAAAAACAAAAAAACAAAGAAAGAAAGAAAGAAAAGAAAGAAAGAAAGGAAAGAAAGAAAGAAAAGAAAGAAAAGAAAGAAAGAAAGAAAGAAAAGAAAGAAAAGAAAGAAAGAAAGAAAGAAAGAAAGCGAAAGAAAGAATGATCAGCTGGCTAGAACCAGAGAACTTTCAAAATAAAAAGTTAATGAAGAAATGTGTAACTCAGTGAAAATAGCAAAGCTAAATCAGTGTGTAGAGTACAGGTGAAAAGCAGCAATGCTGTCTGTTTCCATCAGCAACATTCATAGTATCCAAAAACTACAGTTCTTGAAGACAGAAGTCAGACAGGTCTGGCCCTTCTGCAACATGGAATAGTAGGACAGATAAACTATCCAGCATTCCAGTAACCATGTGTCTTGGGCGAAAGGTGCTGATAATAACTGCACCTCTGAGCTAGGTCAGTGACTTTTAATGGACTGAAGGCTAATTCACTCCTCTGAGTTAAAGGCATGGATTTATCCTGTCTTAGCACGTGCAAAAGGACACTGCATCTTCCTGTGATGCTCAGGTACAGTAACTTTTAAAAAAGTGTTCATTTGCAAAACTACTGCTCATGGCTACTGCAAGAGTAATATGCCAGCAGTACAATTTTCTATTTCTGTTTCCTGTAATACCTATTTTGCTATATTAAAACTGGCCTGAGATAGGGGAGAGAAAGACTGCAGACTGCAGTACAGAGTGCATGCCATAGTCTTTGTGCAGACCTGGCACTACCACTTAACTGCTAATGATATTGGTATTACTGAATAAAATCAACATCTCTGAAAAAAATGCAGGTTTTTGAGGACCGTATCTAAATCAAATCAAACACTCAAGTAGGAATACCTGATCATGGATATTGCACACTAATATAGAAGCAATCATAGGAAGCTGCTTACATGAAGGAAGAGAACACTGAATGTTAGAGCAGAATATTTCATTACTCACCAAAAAAAAGAATTTTTTTCAAGACAGTGTAGGAAAATAACTGAGGTTGGTGAAAAATGAAGAAATATGGTTTCACAAAGCTCAGCTCAGAGACTGTATTGTCAGAGCAACCTTGAGATAAGACACAG
>WYDI02007522.1:3512-22513 GCA_009867235.2 Psittacus erithacus | reverse complement strand
TTATTGGTGGTAGCAGTAGTGATTTGTGTTATACCTTAGTTAATAGACTGTTCTTATCTCAACCTGTGGGAGTTGTAGTCTTCCGATTCTCTTCCCTATCCCCCCAGGAGCCAAGGGAGGAGGTGGGGGGGCAGTGAGTGGGCTGTGTGGCAGGCCTAAACCATGACAATACGTATGCTGCGGATGGACTATTTATTAGAGACTGTAGCGACAGGACAAGGGGTAACAAGTTACAACTTAAAGAGGGGAAGTTTATGTTGGATATAAGGAAGAAATTCTTAACTGTGAGGGTGCTGAGACACTGGAATGTGTTGCCCAGGGAAGTTGTGAATGTTCCATCCCTGGCGGTGTTCATGGCCTGGTTAGGCAGAGCCTTGGGTGACATGGTTTAGTGCGAGGTGTCCCTGCCCATGTCGGGGGGGTTGGAACTTGGTGATCTTAAGGTTCTTTCCAACCCTAACTGTTCTATGATTCTATGATAATCCTGATTTTGAACTTATGCAAGTTAGTTTTCACAGTACTACCTGTTTGGTTCCTCTGGGTTTGATTAGTTGTGTTCGCTGGATTCAGATGTGAACAAACTTAAACATACGTGAGATATTTGTATCTGGATAGAGCTCACTGTCCCTTCACCTGATACTCCTGAAAAGAATATGCATGCACAATTTCTGTCATTCCTGGATGGCAAGATATTTAGTGTTTTGAGCCTTCGTGTGGTACAGGCAAAAGCTTCACCTCCAGAGCAACTACAGGATCCAGAAATAATAAAGAAAGGAAAAGAGATACTGTAAAATTGTACTTTAAGTGTTCAGTATGTTATAGCTGATATTTCTGGATACTTTGGTTATAAGATAATAAGATAAAATTATAAATTGGACTAAATCAAATACATAGAAAGGTCCCTAATTTTGGATATATTCAGAATTTGGAGCTTGACTTTTGTAAACATCCTTCCTTTTAGAAGAAACTGAGGTAAAATATCTAGACCCAAATAAATGACTGACAAACAAATTAAAAAAAAACCAAACACATTACTGTTCCTCTGTTCTAATAATGCAACAGCTGAATGCTATGTCCGTATTGCAGTTATTATTATACATGGAAAGAAGCTGAAAGGCTGTTTTACTTTTCAAATTCTTGTTACACATTTCATATGTGATACTAATGCACTAGCATCACTAGTTTGACTAACACAATTCATTTACACATAGTCTGGCAATCTGTAAGTATAAATGGTTGGGGAACTCTAATTTGTCATTTCATAACACATCACAGAGCTCACTGGAAGTCCAGAGACCAGAAGTGAGGAGATGGACAGCTCACCAGAATCAATTCCACTCAGCTTCCAGTTCGAGTGCAACTATAGCATGAAGTAGCCAAAACAAGTTTCATTGTCAGACTATTGGGAAGGGATTCAGAAAGTAGAGAAGTGAAATGTTAGTACTCTTCGGGTATATTTTTACCACCACACCAATGATTCAGAGCCAGGAAAAAATTTGATTTATCACTGGAAAAGTAATTCCTTAAACTCTATTGGCAGTAACAGTGAGTGAAGCGTTAAAAATACCTCAGCTCTCAGCAGCAGCAGCTATCTTTTTTCAACTCCTTCTACAGGGTATCAAAAGTGACATTATGCATGAGAGAGGACAGGTAGCTGAAAGAATATGAGAGAGACTTGATATGGAAGAGTCAGAGACGCAAAATCCTTGCTTGTGCTTCTCTGTACATGTGGAGTCCACATTTTTACAAAATGCTCTATACTGCAAATTCCTACAAGTCAGTCTCAGCAGATGGAAGATAAGGAGTAGAAAATAACCAGACAGGAACAGAAAAGACACTCTTTTTCTTTAACACTTTAAGGTAACATTTGAGGAAAGATTTGGGGTTGTTCAGAAGGATCATTATGTATTACTTTTTTCTGAGAGTTCTGTGTGTTTCCTTCTGTTTTTCAAATATAGTAATGTGTTGTACATCTTCTGATTCTCTACATTAGAATGCCGTAAAAAATATTGCTCCCTAATCAATAATTCTGTGATTTTTTTTCTTCTTCCTGAAACAAATAAATAAAGGTTCTTCCTGCATGCATTTGTCTGCCAAGAGCATTATTCAAAATTCTTCACTTGATAAATTCATGAAGTCCCATTCTGGTGCTCAAGATTAGACGTAATAATATTATATCACATCTTTAGCATTATAGAAATATTAGAATTGCCATGATGTCAGATATGCTGCGCTTCTTATCTGAGGCAGGATCAATTATTTCTGCACTATATTTGGCCATATTTTATCTGTCCTTTTAAAGATCCTAATATCAAGACATGTCAGTCCTCTGTTAGTCCAGCACTCTCAGTTTCTTCATATACGGAATAGCTTTCTCAATACACAGCCTAAATTTTTCTTCCTGAAAATTATGTTGATCAATTGTTTTTTCCCACTGTGGTGGACATGGATAATGACTGGCTACTATATTTTGCATAGTAATATGTCACAGTTTCAAGCGTTATCATGCCTCAGTGTCTTTCTTTCCAGAGTAAAAAAATATGTCTGTCAATTTTTTTTTTTTTTCCAAACAGAGTATACGTTCTAAGATCTTAAATAACTTTTTTTTTTGTTGTTTTAATATACTTCTGTATTTTTACTTCAGGTGAAGACCCCAGCGCTGGAAATAATAATGAAACTAAGGCCTCTCTTGGTCTGAGTAGAGAAAGATAAACTATATGAGGTAGATTACTGTCTTACTACACTTTCAGTCATCTGTTACAAAATAACATTTATGTTTGTTTTTTTTTTAATTTTACAAAAGTGCCATTGCACAGGCACATTGCTCTCAAACTCACATTTACTTTTTGCTAATGCTTAACAGTATTTCCCCATAATGATATTCCACTTTTCAGATACCGTTTTTTATAAGGACATTTGATTGTTCCTTCCTCAGTATAGGCCCTTTATAATATTCTGCACTGAATTTCCTCTTCCGTATTTCAGACTCATTTATCAGTTTATTGCTTTTTGGATTAAAGTTCCTGAATCTTGCAATGAAAATTTTAGTTGCAATTACATTATTAATAAAGATGCTGAATAATAATTGATTCAGGAAAAGCTTCTGTGAAACTTACAATGATAATTTTTTTTTTCCTGTCCCATAAGAATTCAAGAATAAAATTAATCATTACCATAGTTTCATGTGTCTAGCCTTTTTACGTTTTATTTACATTTTCTATTGCCTTATGTTTCTACCACATGGTTGTCACTCTGTGTTAAGCATTTGCTCACAATGATTTTTATGAAGGCTAAAATAAAACACCAAAGAACTTTTCATTACTGCATTTTAAACCTTTTTTCACGCTTCCTAATGTTATCCTTTTATCTGAGTTATTAACTGTGGATTATTTTGCTCTTAATCTTTGCTATACTGGTCTATGTTATTATGCATTTACTCAAAGACAAATTTCCTATTTTTGATTTTCCATATTTTTTTTTTCCTTTAAGTCATCTTCTGATCTTTAAGAATTGTCTGATACGCCAAGTTTACTTTTCTTTATCTTTATTTTTTCTTATCTTTATTTTGCCATATAATAGCTAAAATAAAATAGAAATAAAAAGTAATTTTGAAATGAAAAGTGGAAAACACTATTCCAAGAATATTTCTGATGTCTGTATTTCCATTGTTGTTTTTTGACGTTTTAGGTTTTGGGGTTTTTTTTGTAATGAGATTTTGTGACACCCAGGTATTTCTGTTAATAAGAGTTTCATTTTCATCACAACAACATTTTGAAGAGGGAAATATTTCGTGGAGTGCAGTCAAATCTAGTTCTGTAAAAAAAATGCACAATTTTAGCACAGCTTTAGCACAGCTTTCAAGTTTTTTGTCTCCTGCTTTGCCTTTCAACATCAGCTGCTTCTGCACCCTGTTTAAATATAACTTCCTATATGCTTTGCACACCAAGTTTATATATTTTGGAACATTAAATGCACTAAAAGCTAGATATAAGTTGACTGAAAAAACAATGGCATGTATTTGTTGTTTATTTATGCACTATAAAGATCTGTTTTAAAATAAGATTGCATAGTTGAACTGCTATTAAACAAAAGGATCTTACCAGAGGATTATAGCCTCTAGGCCTGTCTCTTAGTGTTTCTTCCTCAGCTGAGTAATGAAAATGTAGTACACAAAGTTATCTCAAAGTTATCTACCTGTTACAAGAATCTAAATGATTAATTTACTGAAATTGTCTGTAGAACATACATTAGGACTGAGAACATAAATCATTTATTATTTAAATTTTTGATGACTTAAAGAAGTTTCACATTTGTGAGAGCTTGAAGGTTTTCTTAAACAATTTGTAGATGGAACTTCCTAAACAACATCTTATCAATTTTTCTAGCTTATATAGGGGAAATAAATTAGCAGTCAGACAGAACATCTGAATTTTAAAATGTGCCAGTTGTAATTTAGGATCCCTAAGGCAGACTACCCCAGCTTCCCTTACAGTTGATGTTGTGGTGTTAGCAGATGATGTTCTTGGATGGCTTTGGATCAGCAAGGCTCTCCAGAAGTGATCTTAGAGGCATAACTCTGTTTTATCCATGATGATAGGCTCCAGGACAGTGTTATCTGAAGAGTAAATATTCCTCATGTAAATTCAATAATTCAAAACAGTCCACCTTTAGTGAAGATCCAGATGAAATTTTTCCCTTTTCCTGGAGTTCACAAACTCATCAGAACAGATGGGCTACATGGCATATCTGTTGTCTGCTTGCACTTGCAAGCCTGTATACAATTATAGTAAGAATAGTCTTAGCAGGGATCCAGTAATGTGTCCCTCTTGCAAAAAAGTCAAGGCCAGTGTCTGCAGCCACACATAGAAATATCACACTCACAGTATACGTATGCACTGCAACCAGTGAGACTCTGGAAGCTGTGATGCCTCACATGGGAAACCAGTTCTCTGGTCACACTATCACAATTTCTTTATTTTCTGCTTTTGGGAAGAAAATTTGGACAATGGCTTGAAGAACCACTGCCATAAGTGGTTTTCACATGGCAGTAAACTGGGTGACAGGGTCAGAAGCAGCTGTGACTGTAACTTTGTTTGAACTAGAACAGCTACTGTTGGGTTATTCAGGAAAGGATATTCAAAAGATGCATGGTGAGATACAGCCTCCAAAGTGGCAACTATGCTAGTGGCCAAGACTTTAAGAGAATCATACTTACTCCCATAACTTGTGCTCGTGTTTCCCCAGAGAAACAAGGAGAGCAGAGAGTAAGTATTTCATCTTCAGAATATGCCTTTAAAGAAGGGAAAGCAAGAATCTGTTGAAATCAAGTAGATCTCAATGATTCTTTATGATTTGGGGCACATGGATGGGAAGGATTAATTATACTAAAGAGTAGACTAATTGCTGATCCTGTTAATCCATGAGCAACAATTGCTTCTCATTATTCAGAGTTGGAAAAAGTCCAAATTAAATAACACTTTATAGCATTATTAATGCTTTAGTAGGCATCTGATTTTGCTCAATTTGTTTATTGTAAAGAGAATTTTCTGCAATGTTAGTTGAGGTGACAGAACTACTAGTAACTCTTTTGGTTAATATGATATATTTTTCTGGCATTACATTGTCTGGAATAACATTGTGTTGTTTCTGAAGGAAATAGCTGAGTTTTGATTATAGTATTTGTTATTAACTATTCTGGAGGAAACATATATTGCCAACATGAAGGACTGAAAATACAAGGATAATTGCTTAAAGAAGGTTGTAAGACAAACTTAAAATCACCACAATTTTAGCTCATGGTAGCCTTTATTTGGGTTTTTTTTGAACCTTCACAAACTCAATTTTTAGCTCTGATTTCTTTCCCAATGAACATAAGAAAGGTAAAATGCATTTTATTGCAGGATCCAAAATGTAATCTTTAAGAAAAACATCAGACTTAGGTCAAGCTCAAAATAACAGGCAGCAATACAACAATTCTGTGATCAGGAATTTGTTTACCTCATTTCTATTACTAAAAAAACATTTTTCAGGATCGGCAATTCTGTCATAAACATGTTACTAGGCAGAAGTGTCATACTTCAGTTTTAATTTTCCTTACCTCCTTTTCTCAGTTACCTGACAAGAGTGAAAGGCATTTTTATTGCTTATGAAAAAGGAAAGTCTTTTTTTCTCTCAGATGTATCTTTATTATAAATCTGTTCAAGCAAGTAAAATTAGTGGAAAATTGGTCTAAAATTAGTATTATGGCTCCTCAAATATTTCTGTGGAGTATATACAGACATAAAAAATGTTATTAGCCACATATATAGGTTCCTGTATTTGTCCATATAAAATTCAGCAATTATTATTACTTTTTGAAATTAAATTAACTTGCTCTTATCCCTTCGGTTAATTCAGCTCATACTTCCTCATTAAATAGGAATTGCTTCATCTGAAAGTATCAAGGGTGTGAGATGACCTCAGGTAGAAGCTAGAGTGTTACTGTGGGTCACAGTTTTCCCTGCGTCAGTGATACTCTGCTTCAGAGTCACAGCTGATTCAATCCATAGAGCAGCTCAACAGGATGGTATTACTTGTACTGTTAGAAGTGTTGCACTTATAATAAGATGCTCAGATTACAGGTTATAGCTTTTGAATGTTCAGGTGGTAAAGACTTATTCAGAAAAAAGAAAAAGTTTGTCACTGTTGCTACCCAACAGCCTGCAAAATAAAAGGTTCTTCATACAGAAAGTTGTATGAGCAAATAACTCAGAGCAAACAACTCACAGCAAACAGCAGTAGATAAACAAATTCTAATTTGCAAACAGAAAATATATAATTTAATATTTATTTAAATTGTAAATATTATGGGTTTTTGGGGGGAGAGTTTGGGTTGTTTGGTTTGTTGTTTTTTTTTTTTTTTTTCCTGCAACTAATAATTGCTAGACCCAGAGTAACATGCAGTGAAAAAGTTACTACCCCTATTCCCTGTTTCAGTTCATAAAAATCCTCTTATCTTGGTGCTGATCAACCTCACATCCTAACCCTTTGCCAAAACCTTCAGTTTCCATCTCTTTCTAGTGTATGTTTCTATTTGCAGATATATTTTCTTTTAGAGGCCTGAACTGGTAACAGTTATTCTTGCCACCATTGTACATGCCTTAAGAAAACATTATATATCTTCACAATTCTATGCACTGTGAATTGCTTTGCTGTGCAAAGTCATGAAAGCTTAGAGCTGGAAGAGAGTGGTAAAACTCTGCATCACTAACTTTTATTTAATCCTGTTAAACATTATGTGGGCTAAAACTGTGCTTGCACTTTTCCCTCTCTATTTTCTCTCTGGCAAAAGTAATGTGATGTTTCTTGAGCTTCTCCAAAGCAAAACAAAAATAACAAAAAACCCCCAAACAAACAAACAAAAAAACCCAAACCAAACAAACAAAAAAACACAACCCAAAAAAACCCCAAAAATCCAAACAACTTTTCTTATGTCTCTGCTGCTCTGAAAACCACAGAAACTGTCAGTTTCCACTCAAACTGTTGAAATAAAACATTCCTTCAACATGGGGTCAGTGCACACATGCCAGCACAATTCCATGAAAACCTTATCGGAAAGAGTTTATTTCCATGATCAGATCAGACCAAGTATTCATCTGCCAGGAAAATTTATCATTACCAAACTGAGATCTATGCCAAATGTATAGAATCACACACCAGAGCACAATGCACATTTAAAGTGATCCCTGGAAAAACAACAAAATGTAACAAAGATATGAAACCCCTGCTAATTCTATACAGTGACTGCAATGAGTAATTTCCTTTTAAGATTCATGCATGGTTTTAATTTTGGTGTTGGTCTGTAGTAGGGGTAGAAAGAAGTTTGACAATGCTCTTTCCCATGTAAATTAAATGCATATTTCTGCTAAAGTGTTTTGAGTTGTCTATACCAGTTCGTACAGTGTGGCAATCTTAATAGATACATGTGTGTTCTAGTCTCTGCATTACAAATTTAGTTTGTACAAGGTGTGAATTCTGGAAAAGGCAGGTGAAACAATGCATTACTGAGTCTTTTTTTTTTCAATTTTTTTTTACTGGCTAATTACGTAGCTATTTTTGAATAGTGAGGCTAACCTTTTATTAAACCTCTAAGCCCTCATTTTCAAACTCAGCTACTCTTGTTTGGGACCCAGAGTCTTCACTTACACACCTTAGACAGACATTTGAAAATGTTACCATTAACTCTAAAAATGAATTTGTCCTCACCTAAGCTTGCTCATAGCTATAACTATTCCATGAACTAAATCTGTGGACAGGAAGAGTACCAAGAGCCAGAACTTGTTGGATAACAGCACTGGGATTTATTCTTCTTCACCTATGGTACAGATTCAGACTGTGGATTGAATCCTGTTCTGCTAATGTACCCATCATTCCTGCATGATCATTAGTTTTTATAGTCTTTTCACCTTTTAATAAATTTTATTTTATCCTTCATATTGCATTTGTCAGTCTGTCTTTTTTCAGTGGGCTATAGACTTCTACCTATTACTTTCTTGCATCTTTTTTAATTCGGTACCAAGGCATACTGTTTAATTTTCTGGAGTTTCAAGAGAAAATTATAGTCTTTCTTTCTGACTGATTCTGACAAGCAGCATGCTTCCCTTGATTATGTTTTCTTGGGTTGTAAATTAAAACATTTTTTCCTTATCTCTTAATGTAATCAACATTTTCTTTCTTTTTTTCCACCAGAGTTGGCTAATTATGAATAAATGGAATGAGGAAATGTCACTCCAAATCAAGTGTCAGTTAGAGGCAAATAAGAGAATGAAAAGAATATCAGACAAAATTTCATAAGCTGTTCTTGTCTTGTAATTTCCTGGTTTAAAAGAGGAAGAAATTTTGTGAGATGATACGCTTTCACACAGGTTCCACAGTACAAATTCTCCTAAATTAGCCAAGTTTTCAGACAGTTCTGATCTTGAACCTTCTGTGTTAGAAAAGACACAGGAAAAAAACACCCAAAGATAATAAGGTATGTTACAAACTTCTGAATTGCTTCTGAACTGCTTCTGAACTGTCTAGAAGTCTAAAAAGGATTTGGTTTGAGCCTGAAGTTTTGCTTTTTCAAACCTTGTGTATCTGTATCTCTACCTATGTACACAATTGAAAGCATTTCAACTTCAGATTTTCTAGAAAACAAACAAAACCCACCCAATCTCCCTCCCTCCACCCTCAGCCATATAATGCTCTATTGTCAGAAAACGTTGAAATATTTATTTCTCTTTCTGTGGGTGTTTGAGGAAAGTGAGATCTGTAGGGACAAAAAATCAGCTTTCCCTTCAACTTTTAAGTTTGTCTAATAGAAGTTTTCCCACTTTCCCAAAAATCTTATTCTCCCTAAAAAACAATGGAACCAGAACTGTTATATTTTTCCATTTATTTAATATGACTCAAATTTGCAAGGGCTAAATAATTAAGCAAAGAAAATGACTGTCAGCTCTCTATATTCAGGAGAGGTTCTGGTTAAAACTAAGCAGCATGAAGTTTGTTGAAGGCATCCTGATGGCAGCAGAAACCCAGAACAGTGGGGGAGAGATACAGAGTTCCTAGACTAACTCCAAGCTATCCAAACAGCCATGCAGTGTGATCCACTGTGTGCCAAATACACACAGCAGCATGTGCAGCTTATCTCCTCCATGCACAGAGCAGCCTGTGAGCCAACTGGTTGATGTAGTGCAAGATAGAAGAGGACCCTGGGGAGAGGTTCAGAATCAAAATTACAGTTAAACAGCAATACTTTTTGCTGCTGACTGCATTCCTTCTGACTGTTGTTGTTTCTGGCTTTTAATTTTAAATATAGTTGCATTAACTTGTGATGAGATAATAGTTGGTCCATCTCCAGATAGTTATTCTAGGTTGATAACTTCTGTTTCTGAATAGTTGACTTACAATTTTATTTTTTTACAGGGGAATGTAGAGGATGGCAAATTACCAACTCAGTAACATGTATTTCACTAAAAACTATGATTTTTTGTCCTTATTAATATAATTACTGAAGGAAACAAGGATTCAAATTACACACAGCTTGTTATGGAGAGTTAAAGCATCAGTTGGTCTGGACTCTTTTTCTTTCACATTTTGCTTGAGGCTGTGATGTGAAGAAGATAGAGGTTTTACATTAGATTAGCTATGCAGGCCTGCGTATACAACATTTTCTAAAAGACCAACGGACTGACTGTGCAGCTCAAACTTTTTTTATTATCAGTATATACACCTTTGGTATTATGTTATTATTTTCCAAAATGTATCTATACTTTCTTTTCAAACCATATTTTTATCTCCACAATACAACTAAAACAAAGGAGATTTTCAGGCAGAAGGGGATTGAAATTAAGTTTCAGTCAAAAGATGTGGCCTGTATGGCATTGTGCTATTATTTCTCCCACTTAATTTCGGCAACTTACGAGTTTGTTTCCTTTTGTATTTGAGAACTCTAGGTGCTCTAAATAGGTAATGGAAACAGACAGAAAATCGTCAAAAAGCAGCTTCTCTTTGTTACTTGTTGCTTGTTTATAAAATTAGAGGTATTGCCCTTGGATACAGAACTTTGAACAGTTCTGTATCCAATTTAGTACAGGAAAGGATAACTTATTTGCTTAGATAGCTAAATTTTAGATAGCTAAATTTAGAAAGAAAGATTTTATTTAGGAAGACTGAAGACACCTCACTCACAAACAACATCATAAATGACAAGGCAAGCTTTGTGTATCCTGTTCTTTCAGATTTTAGAAAGATATTTCTCTAAAACTGAAGCAGAAATTCAATGTCTATAGTCATAACACCTCTTGCAAACTGGGTGATATTTCCTGCCCATGTATGAGTAGTACTGCTTGCAGCTCTGGATGTGGAGGTCTAGAAAGTGTTTTTTGAACACAGAGGCCTGCAGCTTGTTTTTTACCAAGCACTATTAAATGACATCAGCCTTCTGTTTCTTACCAATTTGGGTTCAAAAGGATCTGAAGTAAAATTATTTATTCTCCAGTATTAAACTCTTGGGTCTTCATGTTCCTCAGCCACATTATTTATTTACCTAGTTATTCATTGTGGGTGCCAAATCAGATGGGTTTATGCTCCTGGACAGTTGTAAAATATGTGATCAACTGTTACAGGAATTCCTTACCTGAAAACCAAGCAAGATAATTAAACTCCTGGGAGACAAATGCTAACATCACCCATCTGCTGCTGGCAAGAACCTCTGAACCCCATATGCTGCCATGGTAGTACATCCAGCCAGGCTATAGGCTTTCTTACAAATAGCTATCACAACAAGACCAGCTTTTCTGCTCCTAGGGGAAGGCCAACAAATAGAAAACTCATCATTAAAATCTGTGGGTTCTACCTGTGAAAACATGCGCTAAAATCTGGTCTTTAATTTTCGAAGGAATCCCAGAGTGGCAGTTGTTGGTTGCAGAACATTTCTGAATCACCTATTTGGAACAAGACTAGCCTTTAATTCATTTTCCTTTTTATGGGTCGTGAATTTTTGAGATAGAACTCCATCCTTGCCAAGAGGCAGGGCTGTAGGTTCAAATATTGCTTTTTTGTGCTTCTTATGATTTAAATTTTGTAAAATACTTGACGCAAAAAGACTGCATTAGTTTTTCTGCAACATCAACAGAGGGCAAGTAATGATAAACAATAAAGAGAATAGGCAATTTCAACTTCTAAAAAAAACCCTGTTGGATGGAATATGCATCTGTGCAGAAGCTTATTAAAAAGTTTCCTTCAAAAAAAAAAAAAGAAAATCACCCATTCACAATGGCATAAATAGCACTCAATTTTTACCAATTTCTGTTGGTAAAGCAATGTCCAGTGGCATTTGACCTATCTACAAGAAGAGAAAGAGGCAATTTTATTAAATTATCTAACCACTTGAAGACAAAATGGAACAGCAGAGAAGGGGAGACCTTTTTCTGAAGGGTTCACTACCTGTCTGTAATGTATGAATATGCGGATATTGCTCCCACTACTTTTCTAATCTAATTTCTCACTTCCTTAAGCATATGGAAAGATACCCGACTGTTGAGACTCCTTCGCCCTGGCCCACAGAGATATGGCAATCTAAATACTTTTCCTCTTATAATTTTTTTGTTGTTTCAAACTTTGTGCGTGTCTTGAAAAGATTCCAAGTCTAATTAAAAGGTATTTCAATCCTTAGATTTCATTGCAAAGGAAAGGCAACAGCAGCAACAACAAAATTAAAAAGTCTGAATTAGATTACAGGACATTAATCAACAACTACACAAAGAAACTATCATCTGACAGTAGCTAAAATCTAGATTTAAACAAGTATTAAATAAAAACTTTTCACAACCATTTCATTTAATAAAAATTTAATATACTTGAAAGTATTTACTTTTATGTGTAAAATATTTACAGAAATTTTCATTTTTCAAAATATTTCCTACATAAAGTAGGATCTTCTTGCTTGGAGGTCATAAAGCAAAAACATATTACTGGTGTGACACAATTCTCTGTTTGAACAGTGAGTTGCCACCAGCAAAATTTAAATCATGAGTCAAACAGAAGCTGAAATTTGTTTTTAAAAATTTTTGACATAAATTTATGAATGGTGAAGAAACTTACTCTGATAAAAGGTAGATAAAGATTATCCAAGCTGCTGTAAAATTATTCCTGTGATAAGGCAAAGGAAAAAACAATGACTGCCGAAGTAATGTATATTACTAGTTGGTAATTTTAATTCCTGACTGCTAATCTCCTATACGAAGAATAAACACAATGAGGATCACACATAGAGTAAAACATTCAGGACACTTACAAGTTCTCACATGAAACAAGGCTGATCCTGAAAATGGCTTACTTATTTCATAGCATATTTTTTGATAGAAAACTGTTCAGAACCTCTTTACAGAGGCAGCTAAAATTTATTTGTTTTCAGCCTAAATGTATTTATGACCAGTATTACTTGTTTCTTCATTTTCTAACATTGCCTGCTAGAGCCCTTTCCCATGGGACCAATAATATGCACTCTTCCCTCCATTTTACCAGAAAAAAATTCTAAATGCCTTTAAACATTTTGTGGAAAGAAGTCTGTCTGGCATCTACAACCTACTTCAAGCAAAAACATTGCAACAAACATTAATTAGCCTCCCTTAGGTGAATAGCTAAACAGAGACCAACATGGATGGGGTTCTTATTCCAAATGTGCTGTGACTGTCACATGATTGAGACTGTACACACATAATTAGACTGCAGCATAGAAGGCTAATGCCCCTTTAGCTGTGTTAGTAAATCCAGGTCTTGTCACCTCCACCAGTGAGAGAGAAGTATAACACTACAATTTGTTAAACTCCTGACCTTTCCTAAGTATGCTACAGTTCCTTTGTGACATCCAAACCATTTGGAATGAACAGAAATAGAGTCATAAATCAGTTTAAATAGACCATGCTACAGCTGCAAGCTAGTAATGTTGCCCATCAAAGTTTGCTTTAGAAGTAGTATGTGAACAATCTACTGTCCCTCACTTTGAGATCTTCTTCACCATAGGTCATACCTATGCCTTTTTTTTTTTTTCTTTTTCAATCTAGTAAATAGTTCTGATTGTTACTTTCATTGATACATAAGAATCTGAATATCTAAAGGAAGTTAAAGGGTAGGAGTAGCAATGAAAAGTGACACATAATTATTTCCTTGTCTGTCAGGAGGATGTAAAATAATTGTAGCTCAGGTACTGAGTGTTCATCAAAGGCTGCATTTCATAAACCTCCTTTGACAGGACACTACTTGGGACAAATGATATTGTACTATCATCAAGTACTGCTCACGGTAAACAAAACTGGTTCATTCTGACACTGAAGCTGTCCAAAGGCATCTTCAGAGACTTCTACATGAGTTGATTCTCTTTTTTTCCTCAGAGTAGATTCTCTAACAGTCTGGTCAAAGCAAGACTCACTTTATTGGACTATATTAATAAAATACCATCGTGATAACATTCTTGCAAATATGTAATTACTATCAGATATATTTTCTGTAATGCTATAAAAGTTCAAATACCTGGACAGTTAATTAAAGATAACAAAATCAGGTGCTGTTTTCTTGTATATTTCTTTGATTAATATGATCTTCATGATCTCACATAATCAAAACAGTGAATATCCTTTGAACAAACTTTTTATATGAAATTTGCATCTATTCAGTACTCATAAATTCAAAGTTTTCTCAAGTGGTTTAATATATGGAAATTAATGTAACTTTGAGCTTCTTTTCCCCTCTATTTAAAATAGTGGCGTGCTTTGACAATGAAAATATTCACATAAGTAACATAAAATGAAATATAAAATAAGAAAACAAAAACATGAATGTTTTTCATCATATTAAATGAGCATTCAAGTCAGTGAAACATATTGAAATAGTAGTTTATTGTTTTAGCATCTTTTCCTCCTATTTATGAAAAGATAACAATTTTCTCCTAGTCATTTTCAAGTACTCTGACAACTAAAACCAAAGTATTTTAATTATCATAATTTTTGTAGACAAGTGTTGTTATTTATACTTTATTGAACTGAGATTGACCAGAGTAGTCAAATGGTCTTGTTTCTGTTCTCTGTGTGTATGTATACAAAAGCATTGTTACTGTTACCACTTGGTTTCTGCAGTTAATCACAGATAGATTTCATGAAGCTACCTTCTAGAAGCATTGTAGCCAGTGAAATTCAAATTCAATAAAAAATGGAAGTCCTAAGAAAACCATGTAAAAACCTCTTTTAAGTAGAACAGACTATATAAAAATAATGAAGAGTGTAGGCTAAGTATCCTTTAGTGTTAATGAAGCAGAGCAGAAGAGAGTAAAAAAATTAACACACTTCTTCTAATAATAGAAGACACATGGGAAATGTCTCAGAAAACTGTGAATAGTGACATATGCTATATCCTTTTGCAGGAAATAGGATTTCCACCCTGAAAACAGAAACAGAATGAAATATTGATGCATTCCAGAACAGTGAAAAAAACCCACTAGTGATATGATTTAATCATTATAAAATGATTATATTTGTCTCCTTATGAATATACACACAAATCTCAAGAGAGTGTCTGAAGGGGGCTTATAAGGGTGCTGGGGAGAGACTCTTCATTAGGGACTGTAGTGATAGGACAAGGGGTAATGGGTTAAAACTTAAACAGGGGAAGTCTAGGTTGGATATAAGGAAGAAGTTCTTTACTGTAAAGGTGGTGAGGCACTGGAATGGGTTGCCCAGGGAAGTTAACGCTCCATCCCTGGCGGTGTTCAAGGCCAGGTTGGACAGAGCCTTGGGTGACATAGTTTGGTGTGAGGTGTCCCTGCCCATGGCAGGGGGATTGGAACTAGATGACCCTAAGGTCCTTTCCAACCCTAAGGTCCTTTCCAACCCTAACAATTCTATGATTCTATTCTATAATTCTATTCTAATATGAGATCTTCTCCTGAAAAACATTACAAACCCATCTCTGGTGTGGGGGTCTGAGATTAAGCCCTCGCTGAGTCAGGTAAAGCAAAGATTTCAAAACAATTATCCCCTTCCAGGGTGCTGACTAAACTGTCTAATCTGGACTGGATTATGTTTGTCTGTCAACATTTTGGTCTTTTTTTCTGATTCTCTTCCCCATCCTTCTGTAGGGAAGGTGGGCAGTGACTGAGCAGCTGCGCAGTACTTAGCTGCCAGCTGGGGTTAAACCAGAACTGTTGGTCATTTTTGGTGGTTTTTTTGATAGTGCACGATAAAGTAGTGCTCCACTGAAATAGGAGAAAATAACTTCTAAGTTTAGGGTATTAAAGTTAAAAGACTAGGTTGATCATTAGACTTTCCTAGCATGCAAGCACTTTTTACAGTGATAAAGCATTGAGCTGATCGTGATAGAAACAATGTATAATAAAAAGGTAAGGCTTGCAAGGCAATCAACTTTCATCACTTTGTTCTAATCAGGTTTGCTATATGGAGCATTACACTGCTCACTTCTCTGAGAACTCCACAAAATGAGAGAACTGACAAACAAAAATTCGATATACATCTTGCATTGAAAAAAGCAGTTCCCAGAAACATGTCCCAAGCCAAATTCAGAGAGTCAAGAGACTGTGAGACAAAAAATGAAATTTTAAATATAGGGAAAGGAGGTAAAGAAAGTTCAAAAAAGCAAGAAAGTAAATAGCAATAAAAAGAAAACTGTAATGAAAATGAAAAAGTAGGAAAAGTCAATGTTATTTCCTGTAGTTTGTGCGGAAACTGCATTTATCTCAATGGTTCTGGACTCAGCTCTGCAATCCCTTAACCCATCACTAAATACAGTTTTTCAAAGGAAAAATAAATACCACCAGATTGTCTCCTTCAGGCCCTCTGAAATGAAGGAGAAGAATCTCTGTGCTTTTCCGCTTGTATAGTGGTTTGTGTGCTGATTGAAACAGACATGAGGAAATTGGACCAAATGGCGGTGTTAAATCCATTAGCAAAATGACATGCCCTTGTGAAGAAAAACAAAAAAATAAAAAATCCAGAATTTTAACAGATTGTGCAAAGCAGAAATGTACAACTAGGACACTTAGCTCCTTTGTGAGTTATTATCTTACTAAGTATTCATTTAAAGTTTCACATATGTAGAGAGTTGGCACGTTACAGCTTGTGTTCTGAAGTTATTTAGTAGGCATAATCTTAAAATATAATTAGACCATTATGTGCTTGATAAATAGAGCTGAGGGAAAAAAAAAAAAGGCTATATTATTTGATATGAATTTCATTGTGAACCACAGTATCAAATGTATACCATATGATCATTTTCAATGGAAGAGATACTAAGACACAGAAACTACTTCAACAAACCTCATTATTGAAAGAAATTTAAAGAAAGATCTGAACCGCTCAGTGCATGTATTTCCAGAGCTACATATAAAATTCCAGAGATCTATTTCTAGAATTAAAAGATATAGTTGCTGAGGTAGGAAGGGGCTTATAGATACTATAGATTGCCTCACAGTGTTTTCTTCTCCAAAGTAGGAAATCCTTAGTGCTTGAGAGTATCAGACACAGAGGAAACACTACTCTGACTCTGACACTGGAGTTGCAATGCCAGAGTCAAAGCAGGAAAGATACTCTGTGGTGTGCACTATGATCTGCAATATTTTGTAGGTAGTTAGTGAAATTCTGCCTGTGTGCCAAGCTGTGAGCTGGTGCATACCCATGTGCTGCTGGTCCCTTGGGGAAGAGGCTGCATGTATTAGCCCCAAGGGAGTCACAAACTATACAACGGGACTCTCCAGTCTGGGCTGTAAGGGTGGTGAAGTTGCTAAGAGTACTGTGCCTACTCTCTATCATGACTTCAAAATAAACACTGTCAAATAGAGTTATACAATAAATAAATTTTTGAAAAAAAAAAAATGCTTAGGATGTAGGAGCAAGAGAGAATAAAAAGCTTTTTGGGTGGGGACAGAGAAAGTTTAACAAGTAAGAGCATAACATTAGGGTGGTATCTCCAGCCCTCTTAAAAAGGGGTTGCTTCATCTGTAAGGAAAGGAAAGAATACCACTTTGTGACTGGCAAACTGACTCATGGTCCCCAAAAGGACCCTTTCTGTGCTCATTCCCACTATAACTTCATTAACCTGCTCTCATTGCTGCTGCAGTGGAAAGAGATCTTGGTGCTTGACAACAGCATCATCCACTCCTGTGACTGCTCTTGGTAACCAACCTCTCAGCTGAAGAGCCCTGGTTAACCCACACCACTGGAAGACACCGCAGGCTGTGGCTGGTGTGCTGAGCTGCTAGTGTGGCTAGGACAGCTGCAGCTGCTTCAGTTACTCCTTCAGTGTAAGCAGTAGAGACATATTGTTGAAGAGCTCCTCAGATTTGCTGGAAACCGAAGACAGGAGATTTGCTATTCATATATCTGATGCTGTAGCACCCTGCCAATATTTTTTAGTAGAATCATGCTTGGGTGCTTTAGTTAGCATTTTTGAGATATTCAAGGTTATTTTTAACAGTTTCTCAAAAAAATTGTTCATTTGTACTATCTTTATGCCTGTCTGTCCTAAACTTAAAATTTCATATCTTACTGATACTTCACAGAGACTTCACAAAAAAATCTAGTCCCTATGAATTTAGTGAAAATAGACAACCATACAAAAGGAGAGACACTGCCTCTCTCACTGATGGAAAGGTTCTGCTAAATAATGCTATTATAAGACACCAGAGAATCCATATGGGAGAAAGGTATTATAAATTAAAACCACAGATAAGGATACCTTAAGTTCAGCTTGGAGCTGTTACATGAGAAATTCTGTTTCGCAGAAAGGTCACAGAGGCACTACATTTTGCAGGATTTCTCTAGAACCTGACACTTGACCAAACTGCTCTTTTTGGCAACTAGCAGTGAAAATGATCTCCTAACATGAGCTCACCCCATGCTTAGTTTTGTTACTAGCAATTGCCATTAAAGGGAGTAAGGTGATTGCTGAGGCTGAGTGCAATGTGGTGTAAAACATTCTTATTATTATTATGTTGGTTTTGAGGCTGCAGTTTAAGTCCTTGGCAGCAAGCCTGATGTGGTCCATAAACAAAATATATTCCTAGAAAACACAAAATGTCTGTCAGACTCAGCCTATCAATACATGAACGAAAATCAGGTAGGCGTAATTCAAAAGCAACCTATTGCCTATTGTACAGTAATACCATAGTGTCCCATAGGATCTATGAAATAGCTTAGCTGACAAAAAGAAGGACTTCATTTAATGAAAGAAGGCTATTTCAGGGCATTCACTATTTTCTAGTAGAGTGTATTGTACAGTAGAGATGTGATTGTGCATAGGGACTGAGGAGAAGGCCATCTACACATGTCAGGATCATAGAATCATAGAATAGTTAGGGTTGAAAAGGACCTTAAGATCATCTAGTTCCAGCCCCCTTGCTATGGGCAGGGACACCTCACACTAAACCATGTCACCCAAGGCTCTGTCCAACCTGGCCTTGAACACTGCCAGGG
>WYDI02007519.1:0-13967 GCA_009867235.2 Psittacus erithacus | reverse complement strand
GTCCCTCAGCCGTTCCCCATCACACTGTGCTCCAGGCCCTGCTCCAGCTCCGTTGCCCTTCTCTGGCCCCGCTCCAGTACCTCAAAGTCTCTGTTGTAGTGAGGGGCCCAGAGCTGAACACAGGATTCAAGAGAGCACAAGGGATAGCTCCTTCGTTACGTACCCAAACATGGCCACAAGCAGGTTCACAAGGAGGATGTTAGTTGAAAGCATGTAAATGCAGACCAGCGGAATGGTAATCCACTCTGGGAAGCGGGGTTGGTTGTTGGCATCCAGCTCCACACACAAGGGCTTGGACTCATTCCCAGAAAATGTGCAGCGGTCAAAGTTGTATGTGGTACCTCCGAGGGCAAGAGAGAAGAGCAAACAGTGAGCCCGCCTTCTCCTCCTCCTTCTGCTGGGTCTAGCCCCAGGGACTGCCACTGACTACAGCACAAGTGGCCTCTTCCTTCCCCGCCTCCCCATCAGACATCAAATCTTGCCTCAGTGCTTGCAGAAAGGAATCAGCACAGGACTTGACAGCCAAGGAAGCCTTCCACCCCCCAGGAGAGACTCCCACCCAAGATAGCTACCGTCAACATCGTCAGGGTACTGGCCAAACATAGCCAGGTACGGCTCATAGATGACGGATCGAAATATCCACTCCCAGCGGTGCTCGTTCTTCCTCAGGATCCCTTGTCTGGCCACCCCAAAGGCCACCATCCACACAGCAAAGAGGAAGAGGAAGAAGAAGACGTCTATCATCTGAAAAAGGACAACAAACAGTTGCATCAGTGCCCCAGTGCATGCCTATTCCAAGGCACACATGGCTCGCTTTCTCTTCGACTGGATATTAGGGTGGGAAAGAAACAAATACTAGAAAGCCCACAGGAGTCAGCACCACTTGAACACAAGTTTTCAGATCACTGCTCCAGGAATGTACAGTCACCAACACACACATGCAAATAATTGACCATTCCCACTTAGGGAACTTCAAAACTGTTTATGCAACCACAACACTGCCAGGGATGAGGTCAATAGGAAGAGAGAAGCCCACTCTCTTCCCATTATCTCTCTTTGACTGCTGGCAAACATCCCCTCCAGCTACAAGGACAGAATTAGCCACTCCATTAGGCTCCGCACCACCCGCCTCTCCAGTTACTTGTGTGATGGATACAGGGGAAGATAGAAATCCTCCTCCTATAGCATTTACCATCCATCATGTCTTGTTTGGGGAATGCTCATGTGAGTAACAGGAGTGATGGAACATCGCTGAAACATTGTGAGAAATGGAAGACAAAAGCTATGAGGAAACATTTCCTCTTCTGGACTTCAGCCTGATCTTTATTCTCTCCCTGTGCAGAGGGATAGAAAGGGCCCTGCACTTAATTAGGTCCTTTTAAATCTTAATTCATTCTGTTTAGCAGATTTAAGAGGAGACAACTTGCTGCTCTCATCAGAACAGTGGCGATTTTCACTCTTGAGGAGCAAAAGAAAAGGTGTCACATCATTTATTCAGACTCTCTTGAAGAGCTGCCAGAATCTTACCATCCTCTGCAGCATAATGATTTTGGGTCCTAGATTTCTGCTAACTGTGAAAATATGGATCAGCCTCAGAGTAAAAACTATGTAGTCCAAACAGAAAATGACTCTCCCAGAATACCAAGAGCTTTCATCGGAGTGAAGCCTGATGGAGACAGTAAAAGAGAACGGAGAGAAGCATTGTGTAAAGCATGCAGAACTCAGACACAAACACACTGAAAGGAGGAGTGGAGAGTGAGTAACTGGAGAACACAGCACAGCTACCCAGCACCCCATGCTCTGCCACCCACTCCCACCTGATGGCACTGGTTAATGTACAACACGTTTACACCCTTCCTATCTTAACTACATCGCTGCTGCGTCTCCTCTACCCCTCTAAAACTAGGAACAGCAAAGAAATCTTGTACCTTTGCTCCCACAGCCCTCCAAACACATCAGCGCAATGAGCACTCTGCTGCACACAGGCAACAAGAACTAAATTACACAATTTAGTAATTTACACTGACTGCACAATGACACTGTAAATCCTGTTTCCATCATTCCCTTGTCATGGTTGTTAACTCACCCATTCATGTAAAACAGCTTACATGAGCTGTTGATATGCTGTTAGATTGCTGTGGGTACAGTTACAGCCTCCTTACATACAACACACTAAAGCTCAAAGAGTACAGATTGCCACACTCAATAGTCAGGAAGGAGAGCCAGGGAAAATCCCAAAGAACTGCTGACCCTCTCAGCTATTAAGCATCTTATCCTGCAACTCTGATACAGTCTATATAGCCAGGCTTGAAGGCAGTGTCATGAAACCTAAGTTAATTTCAATCATACTCTTCTAAACATGCTCATCCAAACCTAAGCACTAAGAAGGGCTGTCCTGCTGGCCCAGAAAGATCTAAGCTTAGAAAAGCCACCTTTGAGTTCAGGGATAGACTCAACTTTCATTAAACATAGAATAGAAAATACCACATGCAGATGTTCCCTAATGACTTTATTCTACTGCTGTATTTGCTTTTACAGCTTTAGAGTCAAGACTCGGCAGTATTTGGGGTCTTCAAAAAGAAGAGGGAGCTTTATGAACAAATCACCTCCCAAAATCTCATTACAGATTGTAATCAAAACCCAGAAAGGAAGCAGAGCATAACACAGCCACAAGAAAAGACGCTACTCACCTGAACACGATCCCTGCTATGAAGTAGAAGATTGCCAGTGTATCCATAACATTCCACAGGTCTGAGAAATACTTACTGCCATTCATGTACCACTGGGAAGGAAAAAGAGCAGAAAGTAATGACTACAGAGCACTGGCCAGAGGGGAAGGAGCTCATCCATCTTTCCCTGTCTCTCCCCACTGGATGTTCTCATGGGTAAATACTCCACCCACTGCAATAGGAAGGACTGTTTCCTTGCCCAGTTGATTTTCTGTCACACACAACAGGTACAGGAGAGATCAGATTGCTTTCAACTTCCCCTAAAAGAGGGAGTTTAATCTATCCAGGAATGCCAGAAATCAAGGCCACTGAAAACATATTGTCACTGTTAGCTTCCAGTAAGACTACTGGTCAAGATTTTCTGTGTTTAGAACTCCTTAACCTGGATGTCCTAAGCTAATGCTCTTGCACTGGGAGCAGTTAAGCACATGGGTGACACATCACACCACAGTGTGGGTTACTGCGCTCAAAGGACATAACACAACCACATGGGTGCTTCTGCATGGGGACAGGAAGGACCAGTCCTGACAAGAGCTGAGATTGATGTACCTGGTGCTCACATGTGTACACCATTTGAGCTCACGGTGGACCATGTTATGTTCCAGCAAACTGCTGCTAGGTATTACATTTATTCTTTCCATTACCTGAATTCCTATTTCTGAATTGCAAGTCCAGTGGAAATCTCTCCCCATTCTCAGACTGATTGGTACTGTACCCTGGACCAAAAGCTTGGGCAACTTCTGGATCCAGTGCAGAGGGGACTCATTAAGACAAGTAGCTTAAGTAGGAGAAACCTCTCCCAGGCCTGAAGAAATAGACTGAGTTCCTGATCCTAATTCTTTCCAATTTCCATTGAAATCAAAGCTTAGCAGAGTACTGACTCTATAACCAGTGAACCTCTGAACTTTGCTGTTCCAGTTGCACAACTGTTGCCTTGTCTTCACACAATGGGATGCACTGCTAAAGACGGACAGTTGTGGAAGTGACCAGGGTGTCAGTCTCAAGGTATTACCAGACACTATTTCAGCATCTTGAGACTCACACACACCTTTCTTATTACTGAAGCTACCAAAGGCTGAGCACTGAGTAGGGACAGCATTTCTGACACCCATGGCTTTGGGTTGTCTCTGTTTAGTAACCCCCTAAATCAAACATAAGTTGTCTTGCTATAAATGGCAGTGAGCAGTTTTATATGAACAGTTGGATGCATCTGGTCCAAATGTCCTTCACAAAGCAGTAAGTATATCACTGCATCACAGCTGTATCAAATGCAGCAGGTTTAAGTCTGATCCCTCTTCTATTAAGGACACAACTGTGGATGGAGGAGAGAAAAGAGATTTTGGTCTAAAGCAGAAATAGAGATGAAGCAAAGGCAGGTGTGTGTAAAGAGGTGAGAACAACCAGAGCTGCAGTGCTGTTCAGTCCTTCAAATATCAAGCACTTGCCATTGCTAAAAGCTTAACGTGCATGGAGGTTCAGTCCAGATTCCTTCTCCATTTGAGAAAACAGGGCTTTCCTGCACATCCCGTAAGTTCTCCCAATCACCTGGCTGGAGGCTGCATCCATAAGGCTAAGAAGGGAGCAGGAAAAAGGTATCTCCCATTTCACTATTGCCATGACAGCTCTAAACAAGACATCAGAAAGTAGCTCCAGCTAGTTAAAATTCCCTTAGGACTTCCATCAGAAGTGAAAACAGGGCTGAGCCAGTGCCTTATGATTCAGATACAGCTCAGTCCTCCTGAACAGTGACACAACCTGCTTTACATTTGGAACCATGTCTAGCTGTCACTCCCACAGACACACCACTCTAATCATAGGGCTGATTCCTTGCCAGTTACCTGACTGCAGCAGTTACAGCGCAACTCCAGGCAACATCACTCTTACTGGGACATTGCCCTGCATCCTGCCCCTTGGCAAGATAGGTTTGAAGCCAAAATAAGCTTAAGATAACTTTAAACCCTTGATAAAAATCTCTGTTTCTACTCCCACAATCAAACTGGTACAGTTTGGCCATCAGTTAATGGGATTCCTGGGATCTGAAGCTGTTCTGCCTGCTTAGGGTACTGAGAAATAGTGACACTGGGAGAGAAAAAAGGGTTCTATCCCTAAGGCTTTCCCCAGGACTTTTGCTGGGTGCACACAGGAAGTGCAGTGACAGATCCAGAGACAGAACCTAAATCAGCAGAAACAACACTCCATTAGTGTTTGCATTGCAACAGTCTTTGACTTCTTCCCCCATTTTCCTTAGCAAGAAAAGCTGCCTTAACCGGGGTACCTACCACCTTGACTACTGGAAAGGAAAAAGACCACACAGCAAGTTAAGCACAATAACATCAACACTCAGCAATGTCATCTGATCTCAATGTAAGAAAAGTTATTGCAGGGTGGTCTGATCCAGCAGATCACCCACAAACACTCATATGGAGACTAATGCCTTATAGGACAATGGGAAAGCAGTTCTGCACTGAAACCACACATCTCTTTCTCTTCTGCGGAGGCAGAAATCATTTGATCTAGAGGTATGCACCCAGATAAATGTGTTAAATCTAACCTCCTGATCTCAACTGCTTTGGAAATCCAAGCCAAGCATTCCTGAGAAATATCTCCACTGGCATCAGTTTAATCCACACAGCTTCAAAGTCAATACAAATTCCTCTTGGTTCATGGACTCTACAGCTACTGAGGCACAAATAGGAGGGTTAAAAAAGAAGTCAGCTGTGCCTTGAGTTGCCTGAACATATCTCCCAAGAAGTGGTTCCCCTTTAACTCAGAAGCAGCCTGCACTTCCTCACGCTGCTAGGAGGGCGAAAACCACAAGGCACTAAGCATTTTTGGGTTTCATTTAACTTTTTAAGCTAGCACTAAACGGTTTTGGGTTGGGTTGCAAGCACTGCCTACTTGTCTCACTTCATCACAAAGCAGAATGAAGACCAGGACGTAAAGGATGATCTCCAGGGCGGTAGGTTCCTTCTGGAAATCCATAAGCAACACGTAGGCGAAGAGTAACAGGAAAGCGATGTAGAAGATGACATTCCAGGAGAAGACCACAAAGGGGGAGGTGAAGAAAGACACATAATACAGGAAGAGTTTCTTACTCTTCTCCACAGGCTTTTTCCTGAGGAATTGAAACAGGGAAAAGGTCTCAAAGCAGAGCTTTTATGCCCGGAAACATTTGTGTTCTTCATCAAAGGGAAAATAAGAAAGGTTCAAAGTCTAGCACAGGGCATTACTTCCAAAGTAACGCATGCTCTGACTTCAGGCATGCAATGAAACTGGCACATCTTAACTCCAGAGCAGAGTGAGGACATGATCTGTCACAAGCTCATTCAGCCATCAAATATCTTTGAGAGTGATGGAACACTGAAGCAGGTTCTCCAGAATGGATCTGGAGTATCCATCCTGAGATACTCCAACCCCAACTGGACACAAACCCGGGCAACCTGCTCCAGCTGACCCTGCTTTGAGCAAGGGGTTGGACTGGATCATCTCCAGAGGTCCCTTCTGACCTGAACTGCCCTATGTTTCTACGATCGACTTGTATTGCTTCTTGTAATGAGAAGCCAGTTGATTACCTGAATGAGATGAAGCCACAGCCTATTAAAGGGAAAAAGAACAGACACAGTATAATCTTCCAGTTATTGGTATCTCTTGAAATCTCTCCATACCACTGCTTGGAAAGGAAATTCTGTAGGGAAGAAGAAAATATCCTCATTTGTTCTAACAGCAACAAAATAACCTGGGAATGCTATTCGATTTAGTAAAAATACCCCAAATCATTGAGCTTTCAATCAAAATACCTGGGATTCCTCTTTCAACAATACGGCAAGCTTTGTGTTAGTAAGAGTGTGCTGGCTCCTCAGCCCAGCCACCCTCCAGCCTACACAATGAGTTAAAAATGAGGCTTGATCTGATGTATAAGGTACTGCACAGTGGGCAGTACATCCACACTATGCAGACACAAAGCTGTGCAAGAGAGAAGTCACTTCAGGAGGTCTTTATCATCCACCTCATTATGATTTACAGCTCTTCATCAGCTCTTCCTCTCCTGATTTGGCACCTGTGGGCAAATCAGCCACCTCCTCTTTCCAAAGGAGGGGATTTTTAAGCTATCCAGAGCTACAGTAATCCATGCACCTTCCTTTCAGTGCCATTACCTGCACTCCCGGCTGCGCGATGAACTGCTGGTCTCTAGCTTCCACTGCTAGTTCCAGACAATTGCTCCCTCCCCAGGCTTCACAGGAGTAAGTCATCAGCTGCTCAGCCAGGTCTTCGTCACTGCTGTAGCACTCAGTGAACAACTCTAGAGGGAAGAGGCAGCCCCACACTGAGCTCCATGTTCAGATTCAATTTCCCATCAGTTTGGGTGCAACTGTCTTCAGTGATTTCCAAAGCACAATGTTTGTAATACTGAAGCGTGCAGACACAAGAACTCTTGCCACGTTTTCGGCATGGTAAAACAACTTGTGTGTTGCTTTATAACCCCACCTCTGGGTATTAAGAATTTATGTCTGGATGGAAAACTGTAATACTAAATCAGCCCAAATTGAGTGGCTAAAAATTGAGTGAGAAATAGGAACTTCTCCTACTCAAATGACTCAGTATATCCGCTTGTTTCTTCTTCTCATTCATTTAGCATTGATCTAAGGCCAGGCTGGATGTGGCTCTGAGCAACCTGATCAAGTTGAAGATGTCCCTGCTCATTGCAGGGGGGTTGGACTAGATGACCTTTGAAGGTCCCTTCCAACCCAAACCACGCTATGATTTTAATGCCTTAGTCAGTCTCAGTAGTCCCATATTAATAGTAAAGTTGAACAAGGTCAGAACCTTAATCTTTTTCACTGGGAAATGCACTACAAATATAGCTGGGTTTAGAGCAGCCCAATCATCTTACTCTGCCCATAGACTTTTGCCACTAAAATGCATTTAGAGTAAAAACATTTCTCTTTCCAGCTCTGGATATTTCCCACTCAAAGGTATCACTCTGTGTCGATGTATCTGTGACAGAGCACAACTGCCCTCAAGAGTGATCCAGCCTCTCCTAAAACACACCAACCTTCACTGGAAGCACTTCTCTCCAACAGCACATTTCCCCAGGCATTTCAAACAGCTGTCTCACCATAACAGCAAGGATGTATACACATAGCAATGCTTTTGGCTGGTGTTACCACACACCCTGCAATATGCAGACAGATTTTGATAGACAGACTTCAATGGGATGTGTTATTCGCAGTGTCTTGCTAAATAATCAAGGCCCGAGGGATGTATATAGCTTTAAGAAAACCTACTGAAGCAGTTTTTGCCTTGTGAAGGAGGAGATACTTTCTGGTAACAAGCAAGACATTTTCAGTGTGGCCTTGAGCCACCCCTCAGTGAATGGTGAAATAGCTTTGCTGAGATACACAACCAAATAAGGCCCCAGTTCAACAGGTCAATCTAGTCTCCACTAGCCCCAGAAAAGGAGGAAACATGGTGTGCTTTTAGGAGCAGTAAACCAGTATCCATCTGTGGAGACTGCATTGTGACCTTTCAGTTCTGAAAAGGAGCCTATAAGAAAGATGGGAAGAGGCTATTTAACACGGTCTGTTATGACAGGATAAGGAGTGATGGTTTTGAACTAAAAGAGGGGGGATTCAGGCTGATGTGAGGAAGGAGTTTGTACAATGAAGGTGTTAAAACACTGGCACAGGTTGCCCAGAGAGGCGGTGGATGCACCATCCCTGGAGACATCAAGGCCAGGCTGAATGTGGTTCTGGGCAACTTGACCTAGTGGAAGGTGTCCCTGCTCATCGCAGGGGGATTAGAACTGGATGAGCTTTGAAGGTCCTTCCCAACCCAAACCATTCTGTGATTCTATTATTTCCAAGATTTGGCTAAATGAAGCCATGACTGAACTGATCTATCCCTGGGGGTAACACCACCTCAACAACAAGACTGCACTTGAAGCTTCCAGAAACCCTTTCCAGCGACATTTCTATGTTTCCTATTGAACCTGCTGGACTACTACGGTTTACCTGCGACCTAATCTGATGTATGGTGGTGAGAGCAAACTGTTGGGCAGCAATGCAGTTACAGAGATCCACTGTTTTCTGTACCATGCAAGAGAACAAGGCCATAACCTGCAATACAGCCCCAGAGGAAACACCCTGTTAGGACCAAGGTCCTGCACCACAGGGTTCATCACAGATAAGCTTGGCTTTGTAAGCTGTGGGTGCTACAAATGAATCCCTGCTACGGTATCTGGTTTTCATTGGCATGGTTCTCTGACTAACTTGCAGAATAACTGGACACTGAGGAAACATCAGCATTATTGCTCCAGAAAATGGAAGCGATAAAGCAAAAGAACATCCCCCTGCTCTCCTGTCACCCATCAGCCCCATTAAATAAGAAGCGATTGGCCACTCAAGCCCAGGAGATGCAGAGCTGCATTCTGAATCCCTTGCAAATGGAGAAACTGAAGGTCATACAGAAGAAAAAAGAATCCAAGACCTCAGATAGCTCTGCATTCTCAATGACCAACAGTACTGCTTCACAGAACAAGGAAAGTATAGGATGATTTTGCAGCTCAGAACTGAGGAATTCAATACACTTTTTTACTGCCATTTCTTATCACTCCCCCAAAGTACACCTGAAAGGTGGCTTTTCTCAACCCAAAATTACTAGCACTCAAGTAGAAAGCTTCTCTGACTGTATTCTCCTTCGCATTTCTGGCAACCCTGCCATTAAAGGTAGGTAGCTTTTCTGCCCAAGGAAAGAAATTCTCCACCCAAACCTTCCCCCACAACACCCACTTTAAGAGACAAGCTGTTCAGACAGGACACACAGTTTCTGCTGGGAACAGATGGTGTGGAAGAGATTTCCAAGCAGTAAAAACACATTAAAAGGAAGCATTTAATGTTGGATATCTAGTTTTCTAAATAAAGGTTTCTTTCTACTTCCTTTGGAGATGCCATTTCTCTTCTTTAACATCCAGGCTGGATTTCTGGGCAGCATTTCAGGCACAGTTCAGCATTTTTGCTGAACAAAACCAGCAAGGTTATCAGTTTTGCTCTGCACAAAATCAAACCAGCACTATGCAACCACTGGTAAAGCACCAGACCTGGAGAGCATTAAAACAAGCAGTTGTCCTGATCTCTGCCCCCTCCTATTATATTTCTAAAGGACTTAAGGAAGGTACTTACCTACTGCTCTTGTCTCATACTCATTAGCAAGTTCCTCAGACTCCCCAGCAGCATTTATGTCATTCTTCACCTTTGCCATGCTTTTGAGGAGCTTACTGGCCCCAAGGGCTGCCAAAGTACAGCCTCTGGTCTATGGAGAGAGAGTTCAGTCATGCAAAGCCCTCTGCAAAGGGAATGTGATAGAGTCTTTAAAACCATCCTCCTTTCTTTGCAGCTGCTCGGTTCCCAGTCAAGACTGGCAAAGGAAGATCATGTCTCACAAAACTAAGGATGGCTATCAGTGGACTGGCCTGGTAACAGCACTGTGAGCAATTGGAAAAGGTCTTGTGCTCAACAGTGAAGTATCAGCTTTGCTGATATCAGCATCTTTGGCTGAAGAGTAACAAAATTGGGTCTGCTCTGTCACAAGCTACACTACCAATTCCACTGTGCACCAGGCTAGACCACTTGGGTGTACCCATAACTGCCCTAATGGACTACATTAGTCCATTCCATCTACATGTGCAGGGAAGAAGCATTTTGTTTTGGGCACATGTAGCCACTTGTACTGGGAAGAAACAGTTTCAGACATGGAGACCAATGCGAGCAGGAGCATCCATTAGCTTTGCTTGCATTAGCCTCACATTTTCAGCCTGGAAATAGGTACTTAATACACTAAATGTAGTGCCTAATCAAAATTAGTAATTGATTTCTATCAAATACCTGGGATCAGAACACATCCATAGTGTGAAATGGGTGGGAGCTCTGCATCCAAGTTTGAGCACGGATAAGAACATAGAGCTATAGGTAAATGCTAGCTTGGACTGCTGATTCAAACATGACACTAGGAAAATGTCATCCAAAGCAAATCCACACTCAAACACAAAATGGATAATATTAAACCTACTTACAGAGTCAGCTAGAAATTATCTCCTGTGGTTTTGTGTTTGAAGATGGATCCAGAGCCTTCAAAGGCCTACAAACCAAAGACAAGGAACACCACTGTGCTGTTCGCAAAGAGGGATAGAGAAGAACTCAACTTACTTGCTCCCAAATGACTTTAGACAACTCTTTCTTGTTCTGAAGAACTGACCAAATAAACAGAGCTTGCAATGGGTGCCTTGTGATAGGACACTCATCCTGAAAGAAAGAGCAACAACTCCTCAGACCCAGGCTCACCAAATTGTTCTTAACGGGAACAAATCCTAGGCTGCCCCTCTCCTCCTTTCATACTTTCTTGCTTTTACAGCCAGACCCCATTGATCAGACCCATTGATCCTCTCTCTTGGTTATCTGGCACTTATCATACACTTAGGTTATATTACACGAAGTCCGAAAGGTACTTGACGCTCCTGCAACAAGCAAGGTTTAAGATACTAGTCTGCACTAAACTACGAGTGCAAATTCCTCAAGCTCACCTGGCACCTCTGTACCAGCCTCTGGATTGACACTGGTACAAATTATAAGCATAACTAGAGCACTGATTGCTTCAAAAGGAAATATTTTAACTCAACACCCAAACTTGCCCATTTTTATTGTGGTTAAATGACATGCACTTGTAAAATGGGGCAGTATATTAAATGTAAAACAAGGCTGAGACAAGGCCAGGTTGGACACAGGGGCTTGGAGCAACCTGCTCTAGTGGAAGGTGTCTCTGCCTGTGGCAGGGGGGTGGAACTGGATGAGCTGTAAAGGTCCCTTCCAACCCAAACCATGCTGGGATTCTATGATAATTTTAACCCCTGTTCATCACTTACTGAAAGCTGTATCTCCATCTCATCCTTGCTATTTTTGTCATCTCTTTTGAGACCCCTTCGGAAGTCTTCAACCATCTTCCACACAAATGTGAGCAGTGCATCGTTATAGGAGTTCTTTGCGATCTGCAGGTTCTTGAACACCAGGCTGCTGAAGTTGTTGGTGTACAGCTCTCGAAGGACCTCTGTGGTTAGGAACTTCCTCAGATCCAAGCCATTTTCCAGGAAGAGTCGGACAAATTTGGGCCTGTCTTTCACTAGGGCTGTGAACATGACATCCTGTAGGTCAGCAGACTAGGAAGAAATAGAAAAGCAAATATTAGGGAGCATGAGAGACATGTAAAGCTTACTAAGGGCCTGACACATGGGGCTATCTGCCACATCTTCCTTCATGCTGCTACATTTTCAGCAGCTTTTTTTTCTGTATGAAATTGCCTTTGTTGGGTGGCCTAAAGCACTTCCAGCATGGGCAGATAACCTTTGCAATCAGTGATGTCAATGCAAGGAGGAGCAGACACTCATACTTATCAACTTCAGAGGGTGCTGAGATAGTGGCCGCTGTTACGATGTTCCTCTTCCCCCTGCTCCCCTGTCCCATGTCTCTGACATGACATAGTCAGACAGAAGTGGTCTGTACCTCCCAGTTTCGGTCATTGGTGAAGATCTCATCACTGGCCAGGTCCAACTGGTTCCACTCCAGCAGCAGCTTCAGCTGTCCATTCCAGTTATCCCTGTCATGTTCATTGGTGCTGAAAGCTGCAGAGGAGAAACAATTCCCTAAGTAAAAAACCAGAGACAGAATAGCTTCTTTGTTCACTTGTCTCTGCTTTTCGCACTGTATCTGATAAGACCCATATCAAGTGTCTCTCCCCAGACTGATGTGCATCTTCCTGACTGGTTTTAGAGCATGCTGGAGGCTTAGAGGCATATTTATGGTCCAGCATAGACCACAGATGAACTGCTAGGAGCACCTCATGAACCACAATAAACACAACATATCCTCAGGCTCCTCAGTATCCTGCATCCCCTACACAAAAGAAATTCTGCAGGAATTCCTCCCAGTCGGGCCCTATGCAAGAAACATCACAAGAAGACCAGGTTGGACAGGGCTTTGGGTGACACGGTCTAATGTGAGTTATCCCTGCCCATGGCAGGGGGTTGGAACTGGATGATCAAGATATATACCAAAAAATACTTGATTTTACATTGGAGGATGCTGAGTAATCCATTTACAGGATAAACAGCGTAACTAGAGAAGATCCTCTGCTTGGTTTCCTGACTCTCTGTTGTGTTGCATACTTGTGTGCTGCTCTCAGGGATGTTATACCAGCATTCCAAAAGCTCTTCTAAATGTCTTCTTAATTATCTGGACTGCGTCTCTATCTCACTCATACTAACACATCCCATAATGCTGCTGTAGCCTGTCCACACCACTCCAGATGAAGACAAGCTCCACACTATGTCAGAAGCTTAAGGAAACCTGTTCTAGAAAACAAAGAGCCATCTTTGTTTCATTTATTTAGCAGAAGAAACTCCCCCCCAAAAAACCAACCAACAGCCAAACCAGAGAACCAATCACTTGCCTTTGTAGAGAGCGAAAGAGATGGCATTGCTCACAATTTCATCTCCAGCCTCTTCTATTTTGATAACTGTCAATAAATGAGGGTTCTCAAGGACTTCTTTGATCTACAAAAAGCAACAGTTCCATTTCAAAGCAATCTCGGCTGTTCTTTAGAGGAAATTTCCCATCACATAACAGCAAAGCTGCTTCCCGTCAGTCCTACTGCCATGTACACTAAAAATTTAATCAAGGGCAGACAGAAGTAGCTTATAAGATTTATTTTCAAGTCACCAAAGTACAAGATTAATTCTCCTCTGAACATACAGCAAAGAACTGTGATTCGCCTATGCAGAACGTCATAACCAAAATGATCTAATCTCAGTAATTACAAAGTACTCATCAAGAGAAAACAGATTGTAACAGCATAAGTTTCAACAAATGTCTTCTTTGTTAGAGAACAGTTTCTACCTTCTTGTGCTTTGTGAAAAGCAGAGGTCACTTCTCACATAACCAACCCTTATAGTGTTCCTTCTATTCGAGCATGTGGAAAACAAATAATCTTAGACAAGGCTATTTCAAGATTCACTAATCTTGGACAAGATTATTTCTCTTCTTAAAACCTTATTACAAGATTTGTTAACCTTAGACAAGATTATTAATCTTCAACAAGATTACCAGAGAGACATAGAGGCGCTGGAGCAGGGCCAGAGAAGGGCAGGGATGCTGGTGCAGGGCCTGGAGCACAGTGTGATGCACAAGAGGAAAC
>WYDI02007518.1:0-12589 GCA_009867235.2 Psittacus erithacus | reverse complement strand
TGGTAGCGCGGGGCAGGGCTGCTCCTGGAGCGGGGTAGGGCGGCACCTAGAGCCGGGCAGAGCTGCTCCTAGAGCCGGGCAGAGCTGCACCTAGAGCCGGGCAGAGCTGCTCCTAGAGCCGGGCAGAGCTGCTCCTAGAGCCGGGCAGAGCTGCTCCTAGAGCCGGGCAGAGGTGCTGAGCAGAAAGGAAGTTTCAGCATTGTTTTTCTTGGTATTCCTGTCATTGTCCAGGATGTGGAGTCTGGGAGAAGCAGACATCTCCATGGTGAAAAGTACGTTTGGTTTGCAAAGCTCTCAGGCTTTGCGTAAATTAATAGGCTAATAATAATCCAGGGAAGGATTCTGATGTTTTCTTAACCTCATGCAAACAGCTTTTAAAGTATTTTAATTAAAAAAGAACAATACCTCGTACTTTATATATAGTGCTTTTATCTGCACGCAGCTGTTGAGCCAGGCGAGCGCACTGATCAAAGGAGAGACAAAAGTCTCTCAAGGTGTCCCTAATCATAGGAAAAAGATTCAATCGGCTTCTTCCTTAAAATCTCACAGATAAAACGAAACGACAAAGAAACAGAGTATGATCAAGCACTGGCTGCTTCTGTCCAAACGCTTCTCTGCTGGAAGGGGTTTGTCCCAGCATTGATCCCAGGCTCAGTACTGTGCTTGCTTTGCTGGCCTGAGAGCTGCAGGGATGCTTGCACCTAGGCTTCGCTTATCCAGAGGAGCTGGGACATTAAAAAGGCCCCGGGATTTCAACCCAAAGCTGACAGCAGAAAAACTCTCATTGCTGTAGCTGGGCTGTGCAGGGAGAATCAGACACTGCCAAGTGCAACACAACCCTCCTCAGTATGGACACAGGAAAACGGACCTGTCCCCAGCCACACCTCCAGCAGGGACCAGAGATGCTGCTTTTAACCCCCCTGATGCCACAGTGCTGTCACCATTGCCTCACAGCTACCAGCACACCTCCATGGGGCTCCCCTCTCCTTAGGAAATCAATGTAGAGAGGTGCCTATGTGCACATGTGGGTACCTGCACACCCCAGCCCTCCAGCACAGCACCATGCTGCATGGGTACCACTGAGCTCTGCAGCTCTCCTCTGTCAAAGTCTGTGTATCAGAGCCCCCCATGTGGTTTGCTGAGCTATTTCCCAGTCATTCAGCACCTCCCGTCTCCCCAGAACAGGAGCTCTCACCTTGGGGGGGCCACATCCTGCTCCTCTTGCCTGCACTCTGTAATTACAACCGGTAACATGGGGCCTGGGCTGAGCATCCTGCTATGCTCCAGCCAAGTCCCAGCCCCTTGGTTGTGTCAGTACCAGCAAGGGCTAAATCCTGCTCCTCTCACAGGCCTCAGGTGTGCTTATAATCCCCACCCATCTTCAAAACCCAGCACTACAAGCTGGTCTCCATTTGGATGGGCTTACATGCAACTAAAGAACAACCATACTTCCATAAGCTTCCAAAGCCATTTGCAACCATGTTTAACGGGCAGGGCCCTGACTGCAGGATTTGCTTGGCTTTTTTACCCTAACCAGCTCTCAGACAGACAAAACACAGTGCTGAGCCCTGCCCTGTGGCCCTCATCCTTCAGAGCAGCTTTGTGTGCAGGACAGCACCGCCACCTCTTCCAGGAAGGGAGCATAGTGCTCCCGTACCCTCCTATACTGCTTCATCCATGTCCAGACAACAGCCCTAAGGCTGATTTTGGGGAGGCCAAGCTCTCACCCCTTCCCTTTAGCAGAGGGCTGGGTGATGCTGGGCAGTTCAGGTTGGTGCTCACCAGATGCCTGGCACAAGGAGGTGACCGTGGTGCTGCCGAGGTCTTCACCAGGGGAACATCAGTGCATGGGATTGCTGCTGGCCTCACACCCAGCACCATCATCTGCACCCAAAACTTCCTCTGCACCTCTGACAGGGCCTGACCTGTCCCATGGTGGGAAACCCTCCCCTTCGCAGGGCTCTGACCCACTTCAGGGAGCCCCTGAAGAGGTCTCCCCCTGAGGGGAGACGTTTGCTAAGCCCAGCCTGCCCTCCACTGGTGGCTGCGAGAGGAACAGCGTCCAAAGGTGGGACTGGAGCATCCGCAGAGGCCGCAGCACTGCTGCATACCCTGAAGCAGCCTCCCTGTGTAACCCCCTGTGCCAAAGCCACCTTGCTTGAAGGCTGAGCCCTCGGGCACTGCAGGGCCATGGGGACAAGGCTGTTTTCCACCAAGCCCGGGTGATGCTTTGGGACTGAGGCTCTCCCAAGAGCTGCATCATTCCAGGAGCAGTATTGGACCATGGTGCTCCACCACTCCATGCTCCTTGTCCTCACCTCGTCTGAGCTGAAGTTGGCTACAGAAGAGGCCAGATGCAGCTCTGAGACAGGTCTTGCCCACAGTCACTGCATCCAGTGGCTAAAATTAAAGCTTTTAGCTTGGAGATGCTGGAGAAGCCATCAATTTGAACATGCCTGGAAGTGCATCTGGTATAAAATGGATGCAGATTTCCAGGACTTATCCCATGGTGTCTCTCACCAGGCAACACATTTCACCCAGTCTCATGCAAGACATTTCTCCCTGGTACACACATGCCACGCAAGAGCTGGTTTCTCCCATCCTAGGGTTGGATGCAGAGGGTCTAAAAGATGGTTCTGGTAGCAAAGGAAGGGAAACAGGTACCAGAAAACTTGTCAGTGAGGGCAGAAATGAGCTGGGAGGTGAAGCGTGGCCAAAACACAGACAGAAGCAGCAGAAAAAGGAAAGAGAACAGGAGAGGTATGAAGGAGCCAGTCATGCCATGGTAAACAGGAACTGGGCCAGGACAAACATGGCAGGATAAAGGGGAAGTGGGAAGTCAGTGGAAGGATCTGGGGAGAGGCTCATCAAAAGCTGGTTTTCAGTCATCAAATGCAGCAGCAAGGGGCTTGCTTCCCCCTGCTCCGAGATGAGCTAACATCCACACGGGGAGGCTGTGCTCTGCAGCGGCAGTTCCCAGTTCCCAAAGGAGCACACTCCCTCCCCTCCCCACACCGAGCAGGAGTGCGCAAGGAACAGGTAGGGAACTCCAGCATAGCCCATACTCGCATTTAATTGTGAGGACAGGACAGACTGGGGCAGGCAGGTACGTTGGTGTGGAAACACAGCTAGAAGAGCAGGCACACCCTGCCCTCACAAAAGACAGAGGTCATTTTAAGGAGTAACCCTGCTAAAAGCATAAAACCAAATCATTAAAGGAGGGGAAAATAAAGGGGGGGGGGGGAAGAACAATAAACCCCAACCCAGAGTTTTCTCTGGAACAGACGTTTCTGCATGGTCCTCGGGGACTGGAACCGGACACCACTGCTAAGGCCGCTTCACGTCAGACACAACGCGGGGAGTTCACATAGCGCAAAGTCAGGTGTTTAACATGGACATTTCACCCTGGGGACCTCCTCCTGCAGTGGAGACAGGGAGGGCTCTTGCGGGAAGGGATGCAGAGCAAGTGAAGTCAGGCTCTCACAGAGACCACCCTCTTCCGGAGGACGTTCTCTCCCCATGGCAAGTTGCTTCCCACGTTCAGGGCATAGACATCAACCAGCAGAAAAAGCCCCAAGAGCTGCTCCATGGTGCTGAGTACGTCTAAGCAAAGGCAAAACCAGACCCTTCATTCCCACTTTCCCACCTGCTTTCTGCAAGGAAAAAGGTGCACGAAACAAAGCTGTATCCACAAAAGGTGGAAGTAAAAGACCCAAAGAAGTGTCCACAAGAGAGTGGGGTCCTTCAGTATGGAGCAAGGCCACAAGGACACACACAGCTGCAGCCACGCTGGAAGAGGAGAATGAGTCCCAGATGAGCGGCCCGTCTCCCTGCGAGAGAAGAGGGCTCTCCAGGAGAGGGCAGGTCTGGGCTATTCCTCCACCTACTGCACAAACCCAGGACACATTCAAAAGTACAGACAATAAATTAAGAATGAAAAAACATAATAAGTCAGCGTGTATAATATATATATATAATAGAATAGAATGTGCGTGTGATTGTGAAATATAGAACTGTCACCCCCAGGAGAGAGCAAGGCATGGCAGAAACACATCCCTGTCCCTCTCCTGAGCCCAGCACTACCCTGCTCCCCTGATTCACAGTAGAAACACGACAACGGGGCAGGGGTTGTGCCTGGCACCCAGCTTCCCTCTGCCATTGGGGGCCCTGTGCCAAGGAGGAGCTGGCTGCTTGGTGGAGGAGTGGGGAAAAGAGCCCAGCACTGGTCCCTTCATGGCCTTCACGAGGAAGGGTTGCTGCAGGCAGGAAAAGGGAGGGAAAGAGGAAAAGCAAAGTGGAATGGCAGGGGCACCCCACTCCTCCTTAACTGGCCAGGGTCCTGCCCCTCCCATGGCACGGGACCACCACCACTGTACCAAGTAGAAAATAAAGCCATAATGAGTCTATGCTTTGGTATGAAACCATCCCCCTCCCCTCGGTCCCCCTGCGCTCCCCCCAAACCATTATCTGTAAAACGCGTCAAATAAAATCTCTAGCATGCCTTTTTATCACTCCTTGAACCTTTTCTTCCCCAGTGCCTGCCTTGCCCCCTCTCCCCAGCAGGATTAGGGGAGGTGCCTTGCTTGAGCCCCACCGGTTACAGCTTCTGCTGTCCCGACTGGATCCTGTCGAACGCTGCCTGGTCCAGCGGCAGGTAGCGACCTTGCCTGGAGTCCAGGAAGTACAACCTGTCCTTCACCACCGTGGGGTCAAAGCCCTGCTTCCGCAGCTCCACCTTCTGGAACTTGTAAGTGCCTGGAGAGAAGAAGGAACAAGGAATCACTGGCTGGACACCCTCATCAAACCCAGCCTTGCACCTCTGCGCCTCCAAACCACCAGAGGAGCATCCTGACACTACCACAGACCGGTCTCCATAACCAGTTTCCCCTCCCAGGCTCCCCCAGCTCTGTGTCCAGTGGGAATGCACACGCTGTGGCTCACTTGTCTTGGAGACCTTGTCCAGGAACCGCAGGAAGACGGGACGCGCGTACAGCGGCAGCGCCTTTTTCAGCTTGCTGGCAAAGCCTTCTAGGTCACAGGAGTTCTCCGGGTCGGCGATGGCTGCCATTCCTGCCTTCCCTTCAATCCCTAAGCGGCACAGAACAAGGGAGAACACTCAGACACGCTGTTCTTAGAACACCATCTCCATCTGCCCTGTACCAACAAGGCCTCTGGCACAGACCCCGCTTTGTCCCGAAGCGCTGGCACATCCAGCTGTGTCATTGGCTGCATCACCACCCTGTGGCTAAGGCTATCAGCGACCTATCAGTGACCTATCAGGCCACGGTCACCTCCTCCCACAGGAGGGGCTTGCAGCCAGCCCAGAAAGGCCACAGGGTCCTTCCAAACTAAAAGCTTAAGAGAGGGAACGAACCCTTTGGTTCCTGACAGGCACAACCGCAGTGGCCTCTCCCCATCCTGCCCACAGGAGCCTTGTTCCAGCCTCCAAAAGGCTGGATGTGCAGGCCATGCTCACACTCAAGTGCCAGAGGCTCGCCTGCCTCCCCTCATTGTGCTCTTCCCTCTCAGCTACCTGGGATCTCCACCCCATAAACCACCACGTCTGTCAGGTTGAGGATGTGGCTCAGCGTCCCCTCCACCTCTGTGGTGGAGACGTTCTCCCCCTTCCAGCGGAATGTGTCCCCGGTTCGGTCCCGGAAGTACATGTAGCCGTATTTGTCCATCACCAGAACATCCCCTATAGGAAAGGGAGGAATAAGCAAGAAATCAGGTGTCAAAGGGGTTAAAAGCAACCCTGATGCATCTCAGGGCAGTGCTACTAGCCTGGAACAGCCCCACATGCATCCAGGTACCCTTCTTCTTGCTCTCAGTGGCCAGAAGGGCCCTGCTTGCCTCACCTGTGAGATAGGCAGTGTCCCCTTTTGCAAGCACGTCCCTGGCAATCTTCTTGTTGGTGGCTGACTTATTCAGGTAGCCATCAAAGTGCTGAAAGGGGTTGCTCTTGACAATGCGGCCCACCAGCTGCCCTGGCTCCCCTGCAGGGAGAAAAGAGTGGATGAAGGGAGGCACAACTGCCTGCACCCAAGCAAGAAGTGTGTCCAGTAGGGTTGGTGGGGTTTAACTGAGCAGAGGCTCAAACCTAGGCTCAAATTATCTTGAACTAACAGGAAAGACTTGAAGGGCTGAGGAGATCTATCCCTGTAGTTGCCTCACCTGGTTTGCAGCGGATACAGACACCATCTGGTCCCCGGATCAGCTCCATGGTGTCTTCATCCACCCTCACCAAGCCGATGGGGTACACACCTGGTAGGATCCTGCTGTTGAAGCCGCATGACCCAACCTAGAACAGAAAGAGCTCAGAGCTGTGGGTAGCAAGGACGTGTCTCCCGCCCCGAGACTGCTGCCCACACACATCCAGGACACCAGAGAGCTGGCAACACACAACAGCACCCAAACCCCTCCGGGTGCAGAGCAACCCACACCGAGCCTCCTGGAGCAAGAAACCAGGAGCTGGGTTTCCAGCCCTGCCCAGGCCAGCGGGCACCCTCTGGGTCATGGGGAGGGCAGTGGGGCCTTACATTGTTATCAAAGTTTCCCAGGCTGCAGTTGCACTCGGTGGCTCCGTAGAACTCTGCTACCTGGGCAATGCCGAAGCGGGCCATGAACTCCCTCCAGATGGAAGCCCGCAGCCCATTGCCCAGCGCCATGCGCACCCGGTGCTGCCGCTCCGCCTCCTGGTAGGGCTGGTTGAGCAGGTAGCGGCAGATCTCCCCGATGTACTGCACAATCTGGGAGGGATGGAGGGGAAACACTCACTGGGAGCCCTCTGCCACGAAACATACCCAAGACCTCCTGGCTAATGCTGGAGCATGGGAAGGGCTTCAACACTTGGGAGTTAATGCCCCAGGTGGGACGAACAGCCAAGGAAGCTGGTGTGGGATGGACAGGCAGAGCTGGTCCAGGCCTCCCCCCTCCCCAGCGTGGCACAGATGCTCCACTCCTCACTCCCTGCTGGCCCCTCGCCCCACGGCCTCACCGTGCAGTTGTATTTGACACAGTCCTCCCAGAAGTGCGAGGCCGAGAACTTCTTGCGGATGACAATGGTCATGCCCTGCAGCAGGCACTGCCCGATCCCCACGATGTTCCCTGTGCAGAGGCAGCCAGAGGAGCCCTCAGTCCCCAGACACGTCCAGCCCAGTCCGCTCGGTGAGAGGCCCGGCAGGGCAAGGTGGATGCCACACTCTGGCTTTTGATGGGTGCTCAACCTTGCTAAAGCCCCCAGGACCACAGGTACTGGGGAGCAGATGCATGGCAGTGGGATGTGGGGCAGCACTTTGCACCTAGACATCCCAGCACATCTCAGCCAGTGAGGCAGCCACTGCTTTCCCTTCCCCTTGACTTTCCATGGGGAGCAGCAATAAGGAGCAGCTAGAGAGCCAGCCTAGGAGCTGGGATAACATCTCCCCCAGCTTTCACTTCCCACTCCAAAGGTCAGCCAGATCGATTCTTGGCTCCCAGGGAAAAAGCAGAAAGCCTTGTTCAGACACTGCCAGCAGCCATCAGCTGCAGACTGCTGCTACACCAGCCTGCAGCCTGAGCAGAACAGCCAGCCACGGATTCATGGGGTCACGGCACAGGTACCTGCAGCGTGGTAGAGTGGGAGGCAGTCATACATCACATCATCAGGCCTCATGCGGAAACCGTAGAAAACCAAGCTGGCCATGCGGAAGTACCTGGGGTGGAGGGTGAAGAAGGAGGCACATGGGCAGCAGGGCCAGAGGTGCTGTGCTGCAACAGAGCAGAGCTCAGCCCCGTCCTCCCTGGAGCCCCTCAAGCTCACGGTCTTACCGGCAGTTCACCACAATCGCAGCCTTGGGCAGCCCTGTTGTGCCAGAGGTGTAGATGTAGAAGAGTTTATCTGGAGAGCAATGAGGAGACAAGGTCACAAACCCCATCTAGGAGCTGGTTGAACTGGAGTGGGGGACAAGCCAAATATCTACACTCTGCTCGTGCCTGCTGAGCCAGAACTTTATGTGACAGCACCAAGAACATATGGGGTCACCCCATGCAGATCAGGCCTGACGGACACATGGAGGGCACGACAGGATATAGACACCAGAGCAAGACCCATCCCAAACACCCCAAGCCCTGCTGCAGACATTCCTGTCAGGGCTGTACCTGGCTGATCCACAAAAACACCACCACGAGTTTGGCCCCCAAGAGCTGACCACGTACCAAGAAAACCCTTATCAGGGGGGGTGGGCTGGTGCTTCTGGGCCGTCTGTAGGAGGGGGTCCAAGTGTTTCGCACCAGGAAGTGCAGACTCAGAACTTCCTTCCCCGGACCAGTAGAGATGGACAGATTTCTCCAGGGAGGGCTGCACTTCCTGCACGGCTGAGCAAGTAAAGAGGAGAGATGGAGGAGGACCACAGGGTGCTTACAGCACAGACCCCTGCCCTCCCAGACAGCCCCAGGTAGCAGCACCCTTGCTGTGCTCTGTAGGGTCCCCAAAGGGCTGGCAACCACCTCAGGTGGGTGTCGTTCCCATGATTAACAGATGCTGCGGCCACAGCCCAGGCCTCTTCAGGGACCAGAAGATCCTGTTCCCCACCTCTCCCCAGCCAAAACCTCTTTGGTGCCAAGAGGCCTGTTGACATTATCAACCTCAGAGGCGTGGGCTGAAACGCACGAGGAGCTGGAGCCGAGCAGCAGGGATGTGGCTAACAGCTATGGAGAGCAAGGGGAGCCCAGCCCAGGACTCCATGCAGGGAATGGACCTGAGGCACAAGGAAGGATCCTCACGCCCGGTATAGCTGCTTGGGAGTCAGGCAGCACTGAGATCCAGATCCTGCCCATCGTCCAAAGGGACCAACAACAGATCCAATTCCTGGATAACTCAACTGTCCACCCTCTTGCAAATCCTTGCTCTGTGGTGGGCAGGAAAGGAACACTAAATCCACAGACACAGCCACCCGCCAGTCCAAAGCATCCCTGATACATGTGCCTGCCCCTCACCTTCCATCATCTCCACTCCGAACACCACAGCCTTGGAGCTGGAGATGGTGATGCAGTGCAGCAAGGCCTCCATGCGCAGGTGGGAATTCACAAGGGCCGTTTCCACCCCAATCTTGGCCAAGCCGAGCCACAGCCCCACGTACTGATTGCGGGACTCCATGAAGAGAGCCACCACGTCGCCCGAGCGGAATCCTTGGCTGTAGAAGAAGTTGGCCACTCTGTTGGAGTACTCATCCAGCTGCCGGAAGGTCCAGCTCTCGCCCGTGCCCTGGAAGATCAGCGCTGTCTTCTCTGGGTACTTGCTTGCTGTCTTCTGGAAGATCTTGGCAATTGTGTTCTTCTCCCGCACGTGCTTCCATACCTGACACTTCACACGCAGCAGGACCAGTCCCGTGCTGCCAAAGGAAGAGGATCAAGAGGGCAGCTGCTCAGGGAGCCCTGCAAAACCACTTCCTCCAGCAAAGCCAGCACAGCGTGAGGACCTTCACATGAGCTGCAATAGCCCGGCACTGCTTCAGGCCCTACTCTAGATGCTCCCCTGAGCAGCAAGGACAAAGGCAGAGCTCATCTGCATAGATGCTCATAGCCAGGAACTGATGAAGAGAGAGTGATGTGCTTTGGAAGGCTGCAGACAGGGACATCCCCAATCAAAAGGGCATCTTTGAGCCTCAAGTGCTCTCCAAGAGGCGCTGCCGCTCCCTTCCCACACACCCTTGCCAGGAGCTGGCACAGCCTGGTACCAACTCAGAACCAACCCTGCCCAGGCACTTGGTGCCACGCCAGCAGCTTTAGGGACAGGGCGAAGAGCAAGGACAGGCACCAGACTTCAGAGCTCAGCTGAAATCTATCCTTAATGCAAAGTTTGCCCAAGAGCTTGGAGCCATCTGGGCATGGCAGAGGCAGATCTCCTTCCAGCTAGGCCAAGTGCCAGCAGAAACCCAGGGCTCTGCAAGGATATGGAGGCTGTGCTCACACATACACTGGGGCAGAGCAGTGGGCTGGGGCAGGGTGGATGGTTGGGCCATCCCAGCCAGGACACCTACTGGACATCCCTTCGTATTGTCTTGATGAATATGAGGAAGAAGTCCCATCCGCCAGATCCCAGGTAGAAGATGAAGAGAGCAGGAAGGGCCTGGACCCAGGACAGCTCCAGACTGACCCTGAAGAACAGCAGCAGTGCTGCAAAGGCAGCCAGGCGCAGCATCGTGGCCTGTGGGGAGAGAAACCACGGCCATCAACCCACACGCCCTGGACGTGGTGATAACAAACCCATGGGCGGGGGATTCGTTTGCAGCCCCCAGTTTCATGGATGAGGTCCCTGAGTCATGGCTCCTCCTGGCAGTGAGGACACAACCCAGCAGCACAGAGCTCCCACAGAGGTTTATTGGGCCCTGGGGATGGCCTCCAGTGAAGCTGCCAGCATGGCACTGCTTGGTGCCAGCTGAGAGCCCGGCCATTCCTACCTGGAGAGCCACATCCTGCACACCAGCCAGGGGCACGGCTGCGCCCCAGCAGCATGAGCTGCAGGATGAAGTCACTTCATGGATACGGGAGCAGAACCATGGCAGGAGACCTTGTACAGATGTTTGGAAGGCAGCAGGGTGATGCCAGGCAGGGCTGCCTCAGCCCATCACCCCCTGCCTGGCTCCAAATTCTTCCCTATCTCAAGGATGCCTCTTGTGCCCATAACCCAGGTCTCCCCAGCACCAGCTCTCCTGCACAGGTGGGTGGGAGAGCACAGCTTCGCATGCTCCCCAGCACAGGACCAGGGACAGGAAACTTGGTCCTTTGAGCTCTGCTTGTGTTTGCAAACCCTCGTGTTAGCGAGCAGCTCTGCTGGAGCCGCTGCCAGAGCAGGCTGGGGATGAAGCCAGGCACAGACATGCTCTGACCAGGGCAGAACAAGGGCTGCCACTGCTGCCAGCAGCATCCCAGACCCCTGCCCCATGCCCTGTGTGTAACAACTTGAGCCTCTGACACACATCCCCCCAGATCAGTACCTCTGTCCCCACCTCAGACACCCCCCAGATGTAGCTGTGACATCGCAGCACACCATGACCTAGCAAAGGGGCATCGGGCAGGGGCGAGTGACAGCGATGTGACTGTCACAGCCCGAGGGCTCCTCCACAAAACGGGTCCTTCCTGGCATGGACGCCAGCCGAAGAGGAAGGAAACACTCAACGTCATTTCCCTTTCCCTCTGAAGGTGGATTCAGTGCTCTGAAGCTGTCAGCCCCCAGTGGTGCCCGGAGCCACGCTTGTGGCTTCCCCTCTGCCCCGTGCAGCTTCCCCCGGCCCAGGGGAGCCCCCGTGGCTTTGGCAGCAGATGCTGGTGGGTGGGAGCCGAGGCAGCGCCACGCGGTCACCGTGCCCTGGCATGTCAAGCGCGTGTCTCAGCACCAGCACCACAGCACAGAATGCTGCTGCCACGTGGGGCCATCCATAGCCCCTGCCCACAGACCCCCATCACCTCCCCACCAAACACCTCCCCGGCCTGACGTCCCACAGCACAGCCCCGTAGCCTCTCAGCGCCGCAGGACCCACTGCCCAGGAGCCTCTCCCTATGATTAAACAGAGCATCCCTTAGATCCCACCAAAGCGCTACACCTCAGCCCTTCGTTACACGCCCCCATCAAGCAGCCTGCCACGGAGAGCCAGCAGCGGGGGAGCCACGCTCCGTGTGGGCAGCAAGGTGCTTGATCGCCCGCTGGAAGGCCAGACGGGCCCAGACAGGCCCTGGTTATCCTGCTCTCACATCTGTGCCTCACACCGGCACGGCCAGTGCCACCCGCCAAGAGATCAGCGGCGAGACGTTACCGAGAGATAACCGACGGCAGATCCCCGCGGATAAGCGGTGTTACCGCAGGGCCCTGCCCCGCCGTTAGGGATTCAGCTCTTGTCTGCCTGCATCAGCACAGACACAATTAAAGACCTGCCCGTAGCTCCAGCGGGCACAACGCAAACCGCAGGGATCCATCGCCCGGGGGCACAGCGAGGAGACTCCGGGGAGCAAACGGCGCGGAGTGACGGGCACAGGACCCAGGAAGCCTCCGGGGGCACCTCTCCAGCCCCAGCAGATGGGCGGCAACCGCCCCCTTGTCCCGGGGCACGGTGATGGGGATGAGCCCTCCGCCCGCAGGGAACGACAAACGGGAGAGACCCGGTTCTGCCTCACGCCCCCCCCCAGCCCCATCCGATGGGGGCTGCAGGACCGGGAAGCCCATGCGGGCCCCACACCGGGTCCCTGCTCCCCCGAGCCCGGCCAGGCCCCGGAAGAGCCCGTGCTGAGCCCCGCAGCCCGCTGCGGAAAAGGGCCGCGGCGCTTTACGAGGGGACCGGGGCTCTGAAGGGCTCCGGTACCGCCCGCAGGGCCGCGGCGCCTCACGGGGACACCGTGGGCCGCGGCAGCCCCGCCCGAGCGCCCGCGGGGAAGGCAGCGCGGCCGCCGCGTCGGAGCGGAACGGCGCCGGGAGGTGTCGGCGAGGAGGAGGGGGTAAGACCGGGGCCGCGCTCTTACCGGGCTCCGGCGCGGTCCGCGGCGGCCCGGCAGCCTGCACCGGGAGCGGGGCCCGCCCGCCGCTGCGGCACGGGGCGGGGCGGGGCGCGCGGCGCTG
>WYDI02007517.1:45262-56997 GCA_009867235.2 Psittacus erithacus | reverse complement strand
TTGGACAGAGCCTTGGGTGACATGGTTTAGTGTGAGGTGTCCCTGCCCATGGCAGGGGGGTTGGAACTGGATGATCTCAAAGTCCTTTCCAACCCTAACTATTCTGTGATTCTGTGATTCAATAATATTAGTCTCTTTCAAGAAAAAAAGTGACCAAAGATCCCAGAGTCCCAGAGAACTGGAGCTTCGAAACAGCAGCACTGATTCTTTGCAGAGAGCTCTTCCACGGAGAATAAAAGCAGCTAGTCCTGTGAAAAAATCACAGGAACCTGTTCTGGGCAGGGCAGAAGTACAATAAACAACTTTCACCTTGCTGTGACCCTACTGCACATCACTGTAGCCCATGTGCAATATGTTAGGGATATACAGAAATCCCAGAAAGAACAGGTGACTATAAAACTACAAAACACCAAAAGGCATGTAGTTAAACCATAAGCTTAAGTGTTAATGTGTCATGAGGTCTCATGGTATTTCCTGCAACCTCTGAAACTATGAGGACCTAGAATCCTGTGGCTCTGAGAAAATCTCAGCATTTTGTTTTAAATATCTCCAGAAGATAGACATTTCCTTCCCACTTAGTAGAAAAACTTGAGTTTGTTCTCAAGGCATTTATTACCTCTTTTAGATCTCCTGAGTTTTTAGGGGCTGGCAGTACATAAACCAACTTGTTCAGCTGGATTTATGAGACTGAGCGTACTCTCTTGAATTTCAAGGGTGACAACAAATTGAGGGGAGCAATTGATGTGCTGGCAGACAGGAAGGGCTGTGATGCAGGGGGGCTGCAATGTGCTGGAATACTGTGCCAACAGGCACCTTATGAAGTTTAACCAAGGCAAGGGCAGACTCCTGCACCTGGGATGAAGCTACCCTTGCACCAGGACAGGCTGGGGGCTGGCTGACTGGGGAATCAGCTCTGCAGAAAAGGGTCTGAGGGTTCTGACGGACAACAGTGTGAACATAATTCAGCAGTGCACCTCACAGCAATGAAGCCCAACTGCATCACAGTAAAGGTTTGTGTCCGGTTTTGAGTCCCCCCAGGGCATGAGAGGTATCAATAAACTGGAGCAAATCTGGTAGAGGCCACCAAGATGGTCAGTCTGGAGCATATGAAGACAGAAGCTGAAGGACTTGTTAAGTGTGGAGAAGAGTCTGACTTTATCTTCCCTGTAATCCACCATTTGGCAGAGACAGACAGCAGATACATTCCCCCCCTATACACAAATCTTTCTCTTCTCAAGGCTGAGCATACGCAGCTCCCACAGCGCCTCTTTGTACATCATGTGCTTCTCATATCGCAGATGATTGCATCTACCCTGCTTGTGAGAGCTGCCAGCACTGCAGTTTGTGATTGTCACCATAGAGCAAAGAGCTGTGGGGTAGAGGATGAGGGAAAGAGAAACAAATGAAACCACTACTGAAGCACTGATGTCAGTCTTTGCCCCATCTAGTCACAGGCCTCAGCTTCTGCAAAGCAAAACGATCCTGGTGTAGAGATCCTACACGGCTTCCCCCAGCCCCACTATTGATATGCACCCATAACAGTTGCCCCTTAGAAGAGGGTGAGGTTCTTTCACTGTACTTTAGGCACACCATGAGCTATGAGCAATCCTTTGGACTGGATGGCTGTTCTGCAATCCACTGCCTACTCCGGGGGATTAGCCTATCTAATGAGCCTCCTGCCTCTTATAATTGTTGCCCCTATACAATTACTGAAAAACCTGCCTCAACATGACCCAATATTCTCTCCCCACACTTGCTAATTGCCACAGGTCCTTACTCCTGTGCACGTGGCTATAGCTACTGGGAAATGTTCTCTTGCTCAGACAAAAATTGTAACACAGGCATTTAAACTGGGTGGCTTTGTTTATTCATTCAGCTAGGGAAAAAACCTGGGGGAAGAGCCAGCTGAGCAAACAGCATGAGCTGACATGAGGCACTAATATTTTGTTTAGGCTTATGCCATGCAGCAGGATCCAGAAGGTATGTTCCCAGTGAGGGGCCCCAAGGAGAAGGACTCCTAACTAACCTGTCTGTGGTCTACTAAATGGCCCATTTTGGGATACTGAGCATAGACTGGCTCCAGAGAAAGCAGCAGAACTATAGGTGTTAAGCTCCTCAGAATGAACCTAAGAAATGGCTGAGTGAATCTACTTGCGCTGACAGCATTGGCATGACTGAGAGAAGCTGGAGTCCTTGAGGTCCAATATGGGTACTCTAGTCATGGATACCTCTATTAGGAAGTGCTGGCCATAGCTCATTTGCTGCTCATTTTTTGCCTACTGATATGCCTGCCCAAATTCCTTATCTCCTATGACATGGCTCTGGCCAGTTGCTCTCCAAGGTTGCAAAGTGAGAAACCACCTGATGATCTTCCATTTCCAGATATCCTCTTCCAGCATCCTCAGATGTTTCTGCACTCCCAGTGCTGAGTTGGGAGATAGAAAAAGGGATGAGGTTCCTTGGCTGATACATTTAATTTTACTGAAGACTGTGATGAGAAAGGACAAGGACTGTAAACTCTACCCCTACCAACAGATTTGCCATTGGGGTGAGACAAGTCCCTGAACAGAGGGAAGAAGTTTACCGACCTCAGTTCCTACAATACCCTCCTCTCACCACTAGGTGTGTTGGCACCAAGTAGCAAACTTTGATTGCAAACCCAGGAAGCCATGTACCCCCTCTCCTGGATCTGCATCATGGGCTTTATGTGAAATCAGACATATCTGTGGTGCACTGTAGCATAATCTTGCTCAGATTCATCCGGAGATTTCCTTCTGCTCCCCTAACAATTTGTATACCAGTCAGATTCAGCAGTACAAGTATGTGCAGATGCACATATGTTTCAGATATAAAGAGGAAACAATCAAAAGGTGCCTGTAAGAGTAATCACCATGTCCCCATTGCACATGTATCTTCATCTGCCTTCTTTGAACTTCAGAGGTTTGGCGCCTTTTACACAACAGGCCACGAGCTCACAAAGTGGTGTGCCTTGAAAGGTAGGGTGAAGAATACCCGTTTATAAGCTGTATGAACCATACAGAAAACTTCAGTGCATGCTGGCCACCCATGCATCTCATCAATGACTGTTCAAATTACACCTTGAAGGGAAAGTAGAGCCACATAGTATGACTCCTACAGTGAACAAGCTTCGTCTAAACACAGTAATTAAGGTATTGTGCAACCACTCTGCTACTTAAGTATCTGTAATAATTATGCCCCAGGAAAGTAAGCCCAACGAACGTCCACAACCTTCCCTTAACATATGAGTTGTTTACACATTCAAGTTCCCATCCCATCTTCCTGGCAGCTTAGGAAAAACATCTGAAAATATGAGGCCGCTTTGCTGAAATGTCCGTTTGACAATGCCATTCAATTCAAAGGCTTTTGAAATCATCCTTGAAAGGAAATTGGGTGGTAGGTTCAAGGCTCATATATGAGATTCTGTATCTGTACCTTCAAACACCAGCTACCATTCCATGCACACCAGTGTCACCAGCTTTTCCTGCTGTTTTAGCCCAAGTCTTGCTCTCCTGTTCCCCCAGCGACTGCCACACTTGCACTCTCTAGCGGGAAGTCCTGGGGACCTGTCTTGCAGTCTCCAGGATCCCACCATGAGTCAAGTCTGGAAAAGATGGAAAAGTTCTGCCATCTCGTGAGAAGGCTCAGTCATGGTGAAAGGGGAGCCCAGAGAATACAGAGAACTGGGGTTTTACTTGAGCCCTGCCATGTGCTAGCAGTACAGCCATGACTAGCTCAAATCAGTTGTGACTGTCAAGTCTGCCTAGATACTGGTCAGGGTTTGGCTGAATCCATGTGACTCTGACAGCCTAGACAGCTGGTACAAACAAGTCCAATTTCTTTCTTGTGTTAAGCCTGTGATTACTGAAGTGCTCCCATTATCACCTCTTTTCCTTGTTTGTGATTTGAAGACCAAGACCAACAATTGTAACATGGGAACACATCCAAAAATCTCACATATTGCAATATACAGATTGCAATATACAGATTGCAATATACAGCACCAAAATACAGAAGCCTTCAAAAGACAGTTACTTCTGAGGCCCTAACACTGATCCTTAAACATCCTTCTTTCCTTCACACATGTGCTATTTCACTTGCATTTCTTATGAATCTTTTCCCTTCTTTTTTTAAGACTGTTTCACTTAGCTGGATTTATGCAATGGTATAAGCAGGGCAGAAGGCAAACACATGCAACATAGACTGCGCCTTTCAAATGATAGGGGAGATGAGAACTGGGGCTTGTTGAATTCTTTCTGGCATAATTTCACCAATTTACTGTTCATTAATTGCCTATGAACCTACTTTTAATCCAGCTGAGTATCTGCTTGATGTGTATCAGCCAGTGGACCCTCAACTTTGTATGGATGTCAGTGCATTTGTTATTTAGGCTGTATGACTGATCACAGAAGTCACCCATTATTTCTTCCAGCTCACTGCATAGTAATAAACCACAAATAAGACCAGTTCCTGCTGAGACAACCTGCGCTTGCCCACAGACCTGAGGTTCTTCAAATAGGAGAGCCTCTCCCCAGGGGATACTTGGCAAGTTATCATCAAACCTCTGCAAGCTGAACACTGAGTGTTTTGAATTTCCACAGCAGTAATGCCATGAGCCGTACCCACAAGATTATATAGAAGCAGGAGGAAATACTTCCTGGAGAAGTGGACTCCGAACAGATGGTAAGGAGATGAACCCATGTCATGCCCAAAATTCCCCAGTTGTTTAAAAAGGCATAGGTTTTCCTGGGCTAGTGTGTTGTATAGGTTTGGGCTTAACAGTGAAGTCTGGAGATCAAAGGGATATTTATGGGTAGGTATTCCTCCAGTCTCTTGCTTATTAGGAAGGAAGGAGAACATTTATGTCAAGTCTGTATTTTCATATTCTTGTCACAATTGTTATTATATATAAAGTAGAAAAATTGCATCATGATTTTCTTTCTGCATTGCTGTTCTTCACCACATCAAGGGCAAGCCAGAGGAAAGACATTGCAATATTGCATTGATTCGGTGAATATGAAAACAAGTCAAGGTCCCTGGAACTCTGCGATGGCTGCCAACGACTCTCTTTGCTTGCTGCATGCTCTATGACATGTGCTGCCTTGAAAACTAGATGGGCTGGCCATACAGAGAGGATACAGTATGTCCCAGACAAATCCAGATAAACTACCAAATTTGGGAATGCTTCATGGAGCCCAGCCCACATTCCAGGCCTTGTTGAGGTGCACTCCTCTTGACTCATAGTGCCAAGTTGCAAACTACCCACAAAGTCCTTTGAATTCTCTCTGTAATTAATTACCCACAGGAAAACCTCAGAAGAGAGAAGGGAGCAATTTAATGCAGCTCTCAGAATGACACAGGATGCTGAAATGCTGAAGAGTTAAACCCTTCCCTTCTTCTCACCAACCTGCCCCTTAACAGTGCATCCCAGAGGCCATCCCTCTGAAGGGAAAGGTTCCAGCTCCAGGACAGATGGTGATTTGGGGGTTAGTTTTCCAAGCGATGAGTCTGACTTCCTTCCACCTTGCAGGTTTTATTCAATAGGTAATTACTCAATGGAAACCTTCCCATCAACTTCCATGGCAATTTTAGAGGCCTCATTCTGCTGCCGATCTTCTTGAGATGTCACTCCTGAGACGTTATCTATTCCTCTGCAGACACCTTCTGATGTCTTAAGATCCAGATCTAGACAATAGCATGTTTTGTGCGCAAGACTCCCTCCTTCTTTCTCCTGCCTCCATGCCATGGCTTTATTCATGATACTAGTTTGGTACATGACAGGAGAGGTTTTCTTATACAACTCTGCATCCACAGTCATCCTTGGTCACATCCTGTTTGGTGGGTATTTCTCCCAGATACATCTGTTTCAAGGGTTTGAGAGTAATTTAAGTCTGCTGAGTGAAGAGGAACTTCTGCTATGAGTGGAATTCCTCCTCCCTCCTCCAGCCTACATCTCTAGTGAGTCCACCTCATTCTGGGCTTGCATTTGTAACCATCTGTGACATTTAAGAAAAAGCTGAATGAATTCATCATCACAACATGGTATGCAGCAAAGAGCTCATAATTTCCCAGCCATTTACTTAAATTACTATAGAATAAGTGAATTAAACTAAATTACAATGGGGAAAAGAGAGAAAATGGCCTTGTTGTCTTTGATTTCAATACTCCACCTAAATGCCTAATTTACTACCTCATTACATCTGATGTGTTCAAGAAACAGGAAGAAGAGGGGCATATGTATGCTTTAAACCACTTATCTAATAAAACCTTCTGCTGATTTTGGAGTGGGAAGATTGGGAAATAAAAGGCATATTTTTCTCTCCCAAACACATACTGCTAACTTGGCTTCTGGCGTACATTTTCCCTCTTTCCCTAGCCCATCCTACTGTCACCTCAGCATAAGCTTCTTTTCCATGGGTGCGTAAGTCATGATAGCACATATTGTCCTGCCATGATGAGGAAGTCCAGTTTGGCCAGATATTGGTCTATCCATTGGCTGCTCTGTGAAATCAGCCTCTAGCAGAAAAGGAATCAGAACAGCCAAAGCTCAACAATGGCCTTGCTGTCCAGGCTGTGAGTATAAAAATTCCAAGCTGTGGTTCAGGTGTGGAAGTGGAGATCTGTAGGCAACCTGCAGCAGAGCAAATAGCATCAGGACTAAGAAGGCAGGGTTTTTACTCTGAATGGTTTCTTCCAGCTTTCCTGACTCAAACCACTGTGATTCTTCTGCTGTCCTGACAAACAACAGCTACATGGACACAGCAGATTTAAAACTGGTGGATTATTCCAGACCCTTGCCAACATATTGCTCCTCGCCAACCTAGTCTCTGCTTCCTTTCTACAGACTTTTGCAATTGCCTAGATCAGTTTAAAGGTCCAAACTGGAGGGCACGCTTCCTCGTTGAGGGCGGTTGGGCTGCTCTCCCAGAGCCCTCTGGTGGCAAGGAGGTAGATCCAGGTGAAGGCCTCTACCTCCCTGAAAGATGAGTACGTGGGGAGTGCTCTGGATAGGTTTTGCCATCCCACAACAGTGCAGTAAGGGCTGAGCTCGGACCTGTCCTCACAGCAGACACATCTCTGCTTGGCCAAAGCAGAAATGTTTACAACACAGATTAGCTGATGCAAAGACCCCAAACAGTCTTCTGAGTATTTGTTGCTGTCCTTTGCTTGGTTTGCCACAGGAGAGGTTCTAGCAGATGCTGCCAACATCTTTTCATGCTTCACATCAGACAAAGGGGGAGCAATACAGTAATTTTGAATGGGTTGGGAGCTGAAAAAGGCTCATAAATTTTAACAGAAATGCATTTCTGTTCAGTTAGCATGAAGGGTTGCATAGGATAGAAATTCCTGCGGGAAGACCAGAATCTTAGTTGGTGCCAAAAATAAGAACTGTTTGATCTTGACTCATCCACTGGATAAAGTGTCCTTTGAACTGTATCGGTATGTTGTTCCTGTGACTAATTAATTATCTGTGCTGTTAAAGATGCAGGTTTACATTTATTTGTACTGTGCTAATTATTTACTTCACAAGAGCTCTTGTGATTTTATTTCACAGGGTTGGCATCCTTAGTTTACTTAGTCCGATGGCCAATGGCCAATTGCCAAAGAAATTCCGTCATCATCTGATCTTGGGAGAAGGGAAATTTCATATTTAATGGAGATGAGAGGATGAATTTTCCAGACAGCATATTACATTTTTCCTCCTGAATCACAGGTTCTTTGTCTTTTGCCTCTTCAGGAACACTAATTAGAAGACAGGCAACAATACTTTTAGTGCATCTCTGAGCACACTGACAGCTCGCATTTGGTCTGTGTTCCTCTAAGACCCACAGATGCTTTCCTGAAGAACTGCTCAGACAGTTATTTCCCATTCATAAAAAAAACATAGCTCACATGGTCACAAGGCCTTTAATTCCATCCAGCTAGTGTGGCATTGGGAATTTCACTTCTCCTGAAGTGCAAAGTGCTACACCTGTCTTTTATCAAATTTTACCTCATTGATTTCAGAGCTTCTCTCCCGTTCAACAGATCATGCTGAGCTTCTAATCCTTGCTGTCAAAGTTCTTGTGATCTGGCCCCACAAATTAAATAGAAAGTCCCTTGGTCCTCTGTCCAACTTAGTAACAGAAATTTGAAATGTCAACTAGACTGTGATTTATCCCTTATAACCTGTAAAGCCCTTCCAGTTTGACAGTTAACAGCAAACTGCAGGAAACTACTCTTTCTCTTCTTTCTTTAGTAAGGGTGATTATGGAAGGCATGTCCAATGATGAGCAGCTGAGGACTTTGGGTTTGCCTAGTTTGGAGAAAAGGAGGCTGAGGGGTGACCCCATTGCTCTCTGCCGCTTCCTGAGAAGGGGAAGTGGAGAGGGAGGTGCTGATCTCTTCTCCTTGGTATCCAGCGACAGGATGCATGGCAATGGCTCAAAGCTGCATCAGGGGATTTTTAAACTTGGTATTAGGAAGTGTTTCTTTATCAAGAGGGTGATCAAACACTGGAAGAGGCTTCCTCAAGAGGTGGTCAATGTGGCAAGCTGGTCAACTGTAGAATCATTTAGGTTGGAAGAAACCCTTAAGATCATCAAGTCCAACCATTAACCTAGCACTGCCAACTCTATTGCTAAACTGTGTTCCTAAGTGCCACATCTACATGTCTCCAGGCTAAACAAACACAGTTCCCCCAGCTGTTCCTCACGAGAATTGTGCTCTAGACCCTTCATCATCTTTGTTGCTCTTTGGACACACTCCAGCACCTCAATGTCTTTTTTGTAGTGAGGGGCCCAGAACTGAACACAGTATTCAAGGTACGGCCTCACCAGTGCCGAATACAGGAGGACAATCACTTCCCTAGTCCTGCTGGCCACAGTGTTTCTGATACAGGCCAGAATGCTCTTTGCCTTCTTGGCTACCTGGGCACGATGCTGGCTCATGTTCAGTTGGCTGTTGGTCAACACCCTCATGTCCTTTTCTGCCAAGCAGCTTCCCAGTCACTCTTCCCCAAGCCTGTAGTGTTGCATGTTGTTGTGGCCCAAATGCAGGACACGGAACTTTGCCTTGTTAAATCTTACACAAGTGTCCTCAGTTCACTGGTCCAGCCTGTTCTAGCTCTCGGTAAAGCCTTCATCCCCTCTAGCAGATCACACCAACCCAACTTGGTGTTGTCTGCAAACTTATTGAGAGTGCACTAGATCAGCTTGTCCAGATGGTCAATAAAGATGTTAAACAGAACTGGCCCCAGTACTGAGCCCTGGGGAGTACCATTTGTGACCAGCCACTAACTCCAGTTTAAGAGGCATTTGAGCAATGCCTCTTAACATGCTTTAACTTATGGTCAACCCTGAATTGGACAGGCATTTTGACTAGGTGATCATTGCTGGTCCCTTCAAACTGGAGTATTCTGTTTTGATCTGTTCTGTTCTATGCCATTCTATATTTTTAACAAAAGTCTAGCTTGTGCTATAATTCCTGGCTTGATCTTGAGACTGTCACCTGGGGCAATCTCAAAACATCTTCTGTCAAGGCATATCATACTTATGACCTGCCCTGATTTCAAGGCTAACTGACTTACCATATGAGAAAATTAGATTAACTTGATATAATCTCCCACACCAGCCATAAATGTATTAGCAACACTGAAGTGTTTCCACAGAATTTTTGTTTTCATGCAACATTTGCTGTCGATGGCTCTTGAAAATCAGACTGCTTTTCAGTAACTGCTCTGGTTACTGAACCAAAATCAAGCACAGGTCTTGATTATGACCATGTCCAGTTTATAGGTGCCTTAAATGGTAGGACAGAGCCAGAGAAAAACCAATTATGCATTTTGGTTGCCAATATAATGTCCACTTCTTCTTGCTTTCCATCCCAGAAGCCACCAGCAAGGATGTCCCTTCAGCAAAGCGCGCAGCTCTCCTTTACAACATCTATGGTGACTATGGGCCAGCAATAAGCATAATGCTTTTTATCGCAGCATTCTTTAACTTCACATCAAAACCCACAAAAAAATATGCCTGAAAAAAATATAAGCTTGGGTATTTTTTTTTCCATTACAAGTGGAGATAATTCATATGTTTCCATCTGTTAGTGAGTGATACTGCCCCAATAATGCACAAGCCCACTCAAAGACAGAGGAATTAATCACACTGAGAAGAACTTCTCAGGAAATAAAATCTAAAACTGCTTTCCATTTTTGATATTAATCAAAGCACAGAGTGAAGTGGTATCTAGTCCTGTTCTGTAAACTAGCTTTTTACATTTTCTGCTATATTTGGGGAGGTTTGGGAAACTGTTAGCATGCAGATAACTAAAAAGAAAGTTATTCCAACTTGATTCAATCTAATGCCCGTATCTCAACGAGAAGGAAGAAGCCATAAAGCACAGAGAGCTACCTGAACAATTCCTTTGTCTTTTGCTGCTTAGAGCTTTCCCAGACTTTGGGTTGCCATTTTTCCTGCCAGCTACCCACCTACATTGAAATCTTCATGGCACCTGACTCAACTGTTTGCAAGAGCAAAGCGAAGGACTAATCAAGCCGTTGGCCGTTGTTACAACACTCTAGTCTCTTTTCTGAAACTTTCGGCTACCCATAAGATTATACTTTGATCCACCACATATTGTGCATCTGCCCCAGCTCATGGTGGTGTTTGTTGACAGGGAAAGGTTTGCCCACCAAGCCTATAAGGCAGCTAAGAGAAGAAAGGTCAACCTGGACACTTGAGTACTGAGGTCTCCCAGGAGACCTCATACATGCACCAAGTTTTGGATGTTTTTTTCACCAGCTCCCAGAGTGACTGCAAATTGCAGCACGAACCTTGGAAGTTTTGAATTTGTTTTTTATCTGGAGCAAGGGACAGATTTTTTCCCCAGCTTTCAGAAGCCATTGGACTTCTTTTGACTGGAAAAAATCAGCCCAAAGCAGAGGGTGACACTGAGAATTTCACTTCTGACATTCTAAGTTAAGTTAGACACAAGCAAAATAGGTTCTTAGGAGAAGCATTGGGCAATCATAACAAGAGGCACTGCAACCAGTGCAGCCTATGATACAACTGTAATACAACCAGTTCCCATGCAGTTTGCTCTTGCAGAGTGACTGGTCAGCTATTATCTTGTCAGCTCACTAGTAAGTCAGAACAACAGCCCACATCTAGCCAGAACAACTTTTAGCATTTAAACAAAAGAAATTAGTATAGGGTTGTGCTGCACCATCTGATCTGGAGAACAACCGCAACATACAAAATACAGTCAGGAATGATTTCCTATGCTCCAAAAGCAGTCCTGTCTCTCCATGGATGTGTAGCAGTTTTTCTCCAGCCAGCACCTTCCTGTGAAAGAAGGAGGTCTTCTCCACCTCTGCAGCCTTCTGCTGGTCTCTAAAGCGCTATCCCATTGTTATTTGATGCTCTGATTCAAATCCCTTGCATGCCTGACGTGGGACATGGCCCTGAGTAGTTGTCTTCTGCTTCCCAGCAGAGTCTCATGTCTCTCTCGAGTCATTTCCATTAGCAGTAATGCTGGGCTGAGTTTGGTGAAACCCAGACTCAGATAGAACCTCAGTGCACAGAAACTTTTAGGCAACAACTCAGGCTAGGATTCAGTTATTGGAATTTGTTTTTAAGCAAAGTGAGACCTCACTTGGACTACTGTGTACAGTTCTGGTGTCCTCAACATAAAAAGGACATGGAACTGTTGGAACAAGTCCAGAGGAAGGCCATGAGGAT
>WYDI02007517.1:0-45162 GCA_009867235.2 Psittacus erithacus | reverse complement strand
CATGACGTGCTGTGGTATGGAATACCTCTTTGGCTAGTTTGGGTCAGGTGTCCTGCCTCTGCTTCCTCCTGGCTTCCTCTTCTCCCTGGCAGAGCACAAGGCTCAGAAAGTCCTTGGTCAGACTAAACATTACTGAGCAGCAACTAAAAACACCGGTGTTATCAGCGCTGTTCCCAGGCTGAAAGTCAAAAACACAGCACTGCACCAGCTACTAAGAAGGAGAAAAATGGTTGCTACTGCTGAGCCCAGGACAGGGCCTATAAGGATGCTGGGGAAGGACTCTTCATTAGGGACAGTAGTGGTAGGACAGGGGATAATGAATTAAACTGAAACAGGGGAAGTTTAGATTGGACATAAGGAGGAAGTTCTTTACTGTGAGGGTGGTGAGGCACTAGAACAAGCTGGCCAAAGAAGTGGTGAATGCTCCATCCCTGGCAGCGCTGAAGGCCAGGTTGGACAGAGCCTTGGGTGACATGGTCTAGTGTGTGGTGTCCCTGCCCATGACACGGGGGTTAGAAGCTGATGATCTTAAGGGCCTTTCCAACCCTAACTATTTATGATTCTATGGTTCTATGACTTCCAGAAATACCCATTAGTTGTGTTGGAACTGAAATACCTCCATCACTATCTCTTCTGAACATACATGTATCAGGAAGCTGAGCACTCATTGGACTAGCTAGTGTCTTTTCGACTTAGCCACTAATGCCTTCCTTCCCCTGTGTGCTGACACAGCTCTTAGTGGGAAGATTTCTCCCCCCACAGGCAGTCAGGATGGATAAGGAGATCTCAAGTGGAGGTCGCCAAGGAAGGGGTTTGCAGCACACAATGATGTTCATATGCAGATTAGAGCAGGTTTTACACAAAGGCCAAGTCACGGGGACAGTAGCTGATCACGGCCTTGCTGCAGAAGGCTATATGGCTGGAGGAGGACCTGTGACCACAGGAAGCTCTGCATTCAGAGTGAACCTTGTGGGGTTGCAGATACTGAAAGGGTCTCTGGTGCTACTCCCTAAAGAACACTTTATCCTGACGTCAGAGCTCCTAAGGCAATGGGAAAACTGAGTCATCACAATGGTAAAAGGAGCGGAACTGGCATTGAATGCATCTCCATATAAACCACTGCTTATATGAAGTATCCAGCTCATACTGATGCCTTCCATACTCTTGCCATGCACTTTAGGTGATCAGAAGACTCAGCTCTTGCCACCAACCTTTAGAGGGGTTTGTATTTCATATTTTAGCAAAAACTCTCTTTGGGGGAATTGGTTATAAAGTATTTTTCCAGTCATTTCTTCTCACTTTTTCCAAAGTGGCAGTTTAGTGAGAAGGAATTCAAGAAGCAGGCCAACTCTCAGTGACCAAGGATGGCCACATGACCCCCACACTGCATTTGAATTTCATAGCCGCCACTGCTCTCCTCAAAGGACCACAGAACTTGTAGACACCATAGAGACATTTCCTGTTTACTCTGCACAACCTGGACAAGATCTGATCCACTTGATTTCAGAAAGAGCTGCCAAAAGTGTATCTTCAGTCTCGGCCAGCAGGTGCCCAGTGTCCCATCTGCTCATGGGGCTCAGCTTGTCTTCAGATGCACTACTTTTTCATCACCCGCTCTTTCAACATCGTCATTGCCATCAGCAATTCTCAGTCTTCCTGGAGGAGCTATTGGGTCTGTTTGCCATCTGTCTTTCTCCTTCCCCTGAGAACATTTGGACATCTGTCCTTCTCCTTCCCCTGAGAACACTTGGACAACATTTCATTTAGTAGTGGTGGTTTTTTAAGTAAGTTCAACATCTTTTGATAATAAATTGCTCTTTATATCCCTTGGAGGCACTTTCATCTCCTTTGGTGGCATCTTGCTCTTTCTGTGCATGACCATGGCTTAATGTTCATCTGCACTCTTGCCATTTCATTGGTTTGTATTTGATGACAGAACAACCCCTGAGTTGTGATCCTATTACTCTTCTGAAGAGTGCTTACTATTACCTGAGATTACTTTTCCCCTTAGCACCTTAGCATTACTCTTTTCTCATTTGCATTCTAATTTTTGTGTGTTCTCCATTTTATTCCTTGATTTTCACTTCAGATCTTTACTTATGGCACTCCCCTTTCTTTTGTCCTTGAGAAATGAAGTTAGTAAAGCCTACCACAGCTTTTTAGATAAGGGTTTTTTTCTAACTAACTTGTTATTGGTTTTCTTTGAGCTAATAAAAAGAATTTGTGTATACCGAACACAGAAATGGACAAAACCGAATAAAACCAAAGATTCATCTAGGTTAAGTAATTGGAAGAGGTGGACAAGATTATATTGAAGGTGTTGCGCAGAGAAGGAGAGAAGGACAGCAAATGAAAGCAAAATATGGGAACGTTTTCATTTAGCCAACTTCTATAGACAAAATAAAGTAGTTAAATTCTTCTAATCTGATAAAAATACAGAATCAGACAAACGTATCACATTATCTAAGACTCTCCATCTTTTCCATGTTAGGATTGGTAGAATTTTTTAAGTTTACTTAAAATATTATTTAACAACAACAACAACAAAAAGACAGCTGCGATTTCCTCCATCACATACCTACAAAAGCTGAAGCTTGACGTAAGTACTTCTGAGCTGTCTGCTCAGCTTCCATGGTTTCTTTGGGTGATACCAAAGAGAGATGTCTCCTCCTTCTATGTCCTCTTTTTATTCTTTCTTCTTCTGTCACCAGTCCTTCTCAGAGCAGTGAGAGGTTCTCGATAGACAGGTACTGCTAGAGCATGGAGCCCTATACACCATGGTCCTCTGCTATCATCTCTTCTCTCCCAGGTAATTTATTCCCCATACCAGGACACGGTTGGGGGTCTGCTTGGTCTTTCAGTGCTTTGGAGCAAGAAGTCACAACAGACTCCTAAAAATACTCAGGTGGCTGGATGTGAAAATCATCCCTTGGATGCTGTTACTTCATTTACAGAAGAGCTGTTGGGCTTCCATTGCCTAAATGTGCTGATTTAATGCATCAAAGAAGTCATACTAGTGGCATTGCAGAAGACAGCTTTCTTTGATGATCCAGGGGGCTCTAAATGGGTGTTTGATACCCTGTGGCTTTTCTGTGCTTCAGATACTCAAGATGAGTGTTGTGGTCTAGCCATGGTATGTGTTATAGCTTTTGTTGCAGTGTGGGTGCTGTACTTGGCCAAGAACTTGCAGGTATTTTCTGCAGTCCTGTCCTTTCTAGCGGGCAGTCTGGGAGAGAAATGCGTTGTTAGTAGAGTAGCTCCTGAAAAAGAGGTGGTCTCCACTCTGTTACATCCTACAGAGAAGCCCTGCAGAAGGACATGTCTCTTACCCTCCCAGCACTGTTATCATCCAGACGGTAGCATACAAACATGAACTATTCTCCTGAGAATCCTAAACTCATCTACACCAACAGAGCCAAAACTGTTCCTCAGCTATCGCATTTCAGTAGAGAATCACAACTGTACCTTACATTTTTTGTCTGGGATTGTGAGGGGTTTTTTTCCAGGGAGAGAGAGAATACATCCTCTAATCATGTATTAGTGTTCGAGCACCAAGCTGGTGGACTCCTTTTGGCTCAGGTGAGTGACAAAGAGAAATTCTGACTCATTTGCAACAAGGAAGGAAGCAGAGTATACTGTGTGCTCAGAATTAGGTGCAGCAGGCAAGATTACAGCTGGAAAGGCTGCCTGCTGAGAGCACAGAGTATTTAGAAGCATCTAAAATTATTTGTGTGACTCAGTACAGTTTTCCTAACACAGAGAGCAGCATATGGTAACTTTTCCCCTTAGGATGCTCTTTTTATCCTCCTCGATTTCTTTACTTGTAGATATGGAGGAAGAAAAATAAGAGGGGGATTTTCTGTGTTCTTTACTCTAAAACAAACTACACTTTGCACTTCTGCAGCAATTCAAGGTGTTTTGCAGATGAGCTTGGAGGTGTTGGACTTGGACCTGAGTTGCTATCACATGGTCTCTGCATTGTGTGGTTATCTCTAAGCAGTTCTGACTGAGCTGAAGGGTTTGTTTGTCCTGGAACAAAACCTTTTCTTTCTGTGAAAGACAATTTTACACAGCCAAAGCCATGGCAACATGTGGGCACCATTATCAAACCTGGAGTGTCTAATGCAGCAATTTTAGGAGCCAGGAGGACCCAATAGCTGCAGCACTACGAAATGTTATGGTCAGATAGTAAGAACCCTATTACAATTTATTCACCTTCATATTACAGAGACCTTTGGTGATCAAGAACTGCCAAATAGTGTTTAATTTTCTTCTACTTTCTGTCAGCTGCCAAAACCCTGTTCTCCCCTCACTCCGAACAGCGGGCCCCTTCAGACAAGTTTCATCTGATGGGATCATATAGAAAGTGACACCTGCTCTCAGTGCATAGAATTCAGAGAAACTACTGGATGAGCTGCCCCAGGATTTAATATCTTTCCCAGGTAATAAGGATAGGTACATCCTGTCTGTTCTTAACCTGCTTCACATCTGGTTCCAGCCATTGCATTAGCTTCTGTCTACTGAATCAAGCAAGGCTTGGCTGTCAGGAATGCTCTGAGGGTTCCCAGTGGTTGGAGCTACCTCTTTGCCAGCTCTTTTGAGCCCAGAGCTTGCTGAGAAGCTTAAAGGAAAGACAGTTTTGTAGAATCATGGAATGGTTTGGGTTGGAAAGGACGTTAAAGCTCATCCAGTTCCAACCCCTTTTCCATGGGCAGGGACACCTTCCACTAGACCAGGCTGCTCAAATCCCTGTGCAGCCTGGCCTTGAACACTGTGAGTGTGCACAGACACTGCTGTGCAGTCATGATGATAACATGGCAGTGCCTGAGCCAGCTCTTCCCTTCAGTGATTCATTATTTCCCCTTTTATCTCCTTCCCTAACCAGCTTTGCTGACAAAATTAGCAGCTACCTGCTGTATACTTAGTGCTACCATTCACCGCACAGAAGAAAATATTAGTTCATCATAAATGGAAGCAAATGGACTCACATTAAGCAGGAAGCAGCTTATACTTGCATTACTGCATCAAAGTGGGTGGTATGCTTTGACTCATCTAATAGAGGCCATCACAGAAAAGATCCTGCTAGGAAGAACAGAGGAAGTTCAGATCTGGATGAGAAAGTATCTAGTGACACCAGAAGCCATCTTTAAATCTGTATGAGCATCAACCACAGCGTGTTTCTTTCTTCAGATCACCTTGCACATCATGTAGCTATCTGGGACGGAGCTCCTCCTAATCCACCCAAGCCACGGAAAAAGGCAAATGGGCCCACAGCAAGAGACATCTTAGCCTTTCCCATCTCCACAACCACCTGCAGTGCCCAGCACTGGTACTCTGAAAACTAAAATGGCAGAGAGGAGGAAAATCCAACTGAGGAGGAACATGGATTAATGTAAAACTCATGTAGCTGGATAGCCTCCCTGAGTTTTGGATTTTGTCTGGGCGCTTGTCACTACCCAGGATCTACTGGTGGAAAGAATCTACTTTCCATTCATGGAAATGACTCACTAGCCCTAAAGGAAAGGCATCAAAATAAGAGCTCTCTACAAGCAAAGGATTGGAAGCTGTTCATGCGTGCAACTGACTTCTACCTGCTTTCAGCCCAAACATTTGCACAGAGATCACCACACCATTAAGTGAGGCCTTCATCAGGGCCTTTTCCTGATGTTTTTCAGTCATTCTGAGGAGGATACAAGGAGTCACAGAAATGCTTTTCTTTAGGGGCAGTCAATACATTGATGAAACAGTTGTTCCACCTTCCAGACATTGCTCCAACCCTACCTTCTTCCCCTAAATTGCTTTCCCCATAACTAGAACCCCAACAGAAGCACATTTCAGCCCACAAAGTAACAAGCTCCAGAGCTGGCTTTTCCTTCTCGTTCATTCAAGGTCAGCTCCCGCCCTAAGGCACCAGCTTTCTTTTTCCAGCAATGTTACAAAACCATGGTAATGGGATCGACCTTTGCCTGCAAGCTGCTAATGACTTCCTGGGAGAGCACACAGGGAATGGATCCACTAGGTTCTGCATGCTGCTGGGGGAATTCATTCACTAGAAGAGTATTACTTCGCTGACTTTCAGCACTTCCACAGAAAAAAGGGACTCAGCAATGGCTGGGTGAAACCCAAAGCTTGCCACAGGGGCCGGCTGTTGTCAGATGTTGTTATATCTCACAGTGCTGCACAGCCACTGCTTGTCCCTAGCAGACAGGGTGTTTTCATTCAACAGTTATTTGGGAGCAAATTACCTCAGGCAAGCATTATTATTAACTCTGGTTATTCACCACTGGTTTTGCTATTACTCTGCACCTAAAAGAGGGCGCAGTGACTCAGATCCCAGGAGGCCAGTGAAGGAATGCACAGACCACAACACAAACAGGCATGAGCTCACAGGCAGGAGCAGCAAGGTAGGTATGGTCCAAAGACCTTGCATGCTGCCTGCAGTCCAGAGCTGACCATAGAACATATTCTTAGGGCATATGGCAGGTGTGCAAAAGGAGGCTGCATCCCTCATTTTATGTGATGCAGATGAGGAAAAGAAAGGGAAGGGGTTTTCCTGAGAACAACATCAGACACAAATAAGACTGAGCCAGACTTGGGTGTTAAGCTGCATTATGAATAAGGTCTAGCAATTGAATTGGCTCTTTTGAAAAATAAATAAACCAAAAGCATGCTGAAATCAAGCCTGTTCCTGTTGACATCTTGGACCCAGCTCCTTTCTGAGCTCTGATTTGCAGAGCCATTCCTAAGTCCAGAGGATGGAAAAGATGGACTTCTCTACATTGAATTGTTCTGATCAGCTTGATCTAGCAATTAGGGTGACCACGTAAAGTACAGGATTTAGAGAAAACTCTCCAGAGGTTCCTTCCCACCTAAACCTCTTTATGATGCTCTGGTATTTCCTACTGAAAACTGCATGAAGGGAAAAGAACAATGCTTTTAATTTTGTCAGGTTTCCTCTCTGGGCACAGGTCTTTTTAGCCTCCAACAACTAGCACAGGCCTCTCAGGAAGTGTACTCTTCTCTCCAAAGGAACAGGCATATTCACCAACTCTTCCAGCGCTGCTCATTAGCACCTTTTCGGTGTCCTGTATTCTGTGCAATTACTGGGTAAGCAAAACATCAATAACAGTTTCTCTTGTCCTTCCGCTGAACCTGCAGAAGGACCAGCTTACTCTGGAATGACTCAACTGTCTTTGCAGCCATTCAACTGACTAGGGATGCACAGGGACCTACAAAGAAGATCCAACTTGAATATTGCACATCAATAAACATGGGAAATCAGTGCACTTATCTTTCACGTTGCCTGGTTTATTAACTCAACAGTATGGTCCGGTTGCCCAAGAAGGGGGCTGTGAGCCAGGTCTCCTGACCTGTCAGGGCCCTTAGTGCACATAGACACACTCCATATGCACAGAAACATACTCCAACATAAACAATGGCTCCATTTAAGCCCAGCCCTGGCCTTCAATTTCTGTTAGAGCTGTGCCGTGGTTTTGCTCAGCCACTGCCATGCCTGAACCTCATCACAGACACTATTGGTTGGGGCTTTCATCTGCAGGCTGGCTTCCTGACTTGGCCCAGGACATGACTTGGTGCCATGAACTTGCCTGATGATCTTCATTCTTGGCTGAACCTGGCTGCCATCTAGGCCTGACTGACTGGGTACTGTGAGTTGGGCCCTGGTTTGCAAAGCCCTTGCCTTGCTGCCTGTGTCCATGCTTGGCTCCTGTCCTTTAGGGATGATCTAAGGCTGGCCCTCACTGCTCCTGGACACTAACTCTGCTATCAAGATCCTTGATCCCCTTGGGGAAATTGTTCCCATCCTGCTTGCTTTAGCACTGGGGCTTTTCAATGCAGCAATTGATGATGGATGAGGACTGCAGCTCAAGCTAAGTCCAAGTCACCAGAGAAGACAGCCTGGTATGTGGTTGTCCTCCCTCATGTGGCTGTCATCAATTTAACATTAGTTTAGATTCTTGCTCAGGATTAGTCCTAGACATAGCTATTGTTCACGTAGTGCATAAAATGGTCTTGTCACATCTTGTCCCATCAGTAGAGGGGAGAATCAGGAGCATCAGAGTCAGGCTGGCATTGTGAGCTGAGCACACAGCACCAGGAGCCTGTTAGGAGCTGAGAGGTCCTTCATGGGAGCACACAAGGTGAGCAAAGGCTAAAGTGAGACTTTGATTTTGCTGCCTTTATCTGTGGTTTGAAGATAAACAAGCAATTATTTTAGTTTTGTGAATGTGCATCAAATAGGTGGCTTTCTTTTAAGAAAAAGGATCATCTTTATCAAGATCACAAACCTGGTTCTAATACTGCTTCAGCTTTCAAGCTCACTTGCAATCCCTTTTCTCTATGAAGAGGTGGTGGTATTTTTGCTACTTGTCCTTTCATTGAGGTCTCCCAGCACTGGCAGACTTCTACCTGGGCTGAGAGCTCCCTTCATTTTTCCCCCACTTATGAAACACACATTTACAGCTGGTGGAGTCTTCAAAGCCAAAAAGAAAACAGGAAAACCAAAGCCTAGACTAGTATGCAAGTGTGACAACTGTAAGCCTGTAAAATTAGTTTGCTTATGAACCCTTTCCCTTGTGTTTGATGGGTCACCTGACATGCAGGCATCCAGACTGAGTGAGCTGGTGTAGTTATTTGCACATGGGCTTCATCTCATCCTAGGGTAGGTGTATAAGCTAAGCAGATGATTCATTCTCTGCAGGTATTAGTCTTTACAGTCTTCACAGTCCTACCATAACCTTCAGAAATGGTGCTTTGTTATTTATCAGCACCTGCTTAAAAGAAGCAAGTATGAAAACAGTAAAATTGATGACATTGCAACAAACCTCATCAAATTTTGAGCTGAGGATCTATTAGCAGAGAACTGGCAGTGTGCTACACTGCCTTCCTTCTGCCACTCAAAAAGTGGGTGAACAAATGAAATGTTAATGTTATTGTAAATGGGAAAAAATCTGCAGTGGCAGGAAAGGGTTAAGCTCCAGTGGAGTCACCAAAAACACAAGACCATGGGAGCTTTTCAAACTTTTATTTTTCTTTCCATCTTCTTTCCCCAAATCTTTCTCTGAGCGGCAGTCTCTTTTACTTCACTCCCACGATGATCTTTTTACTTGACCAAAGAAATAATAGGTGCTTGCAAAAGCGAAGAACTACCTTAAATTGCTTGGGCAGCAGGAGTGGTTCAATTAATTGCCTTAACTTAGCAGAAACATCAGGCATGCTGTTTACATCCTGTGAGATGCAGGCTTCCATTAGGAATAGAGTAAAGAAGATGAATGAAAATCTGCAAAGACTCAGCCACAGACTTCAGCAAGAGTAAGATCTTCAGCCTATTGCAATTGAAACCACTCCGCCAAATGCATCTGCTTAGTCAGAATTTCAGATTAACACAGCTTTCAGGTGCCTACAGGAGCTTTGATCTTAAGAATGGCAGCAAATGGGGATGATAAAAAGAATCTAATTATCGTTGTTATTATTATTACTGCAGGTAGAGTTAGATTGCCTGAAACTGGAAAGTGTTGCTGGACTTCATCCAGATATGTTTCAGCAAGGACACAAGGACCAGAGAAAACATGGTGCAAACTGAAGCACAACCTGGAGCATTCATCCAGACTCTGATTGATGGGATGCTTCACTGAAGGTGGCTGGATGGCTCGGAGACCCCATCCTGACCCACAGCACATAAGCAGGCTCTCCTTTCTTGGAATCGGTTTTAAAACACACAGCTTCCCCAAGGCTCTGGATGGTGAAGACCTGGGCCAGAATAAAGAAAGTGAATTCAAAAGTGGTACAGACACAGTGGGAGCCATTCCCAAACCTCCTGATGGGTTAAAATTCTTCATGCTCAATGCATCAAGAGAGAAAGATGTGGGGTCTAGGAAATCTTTCCCATGTTTAACAAACACAAAGTGTCAGGGAGGCAGCAGATCTGAAAAAATAAGTTATTTACCAGTGGAGGGACCAATTCCTTCTGTCTTTCTCTCTGCATCTGGCTTTGCTATTCTCTTGAGCAGCCCACCAGCACAGAGCAAGCAGAACTGTACAGAGTGGGTGGGTTGGTATGGGTCACCTCATACATTATCTGCAGCTAACTGCTGGGACTGTATGGAGCTTGCAGGCTGCAGGAGATTTAATTAAGAGGAGATGTATGTTGCACTGGGGACAAGGCTCTTGCCTTGGCATGCTGTGTTTCTATTGCACGCTTTTGACACTGAGCATAAATGGTTTTCTTTTTTCCTACCATCAATTCTTGTTCCAATAAAGCCAATGCCTGATGGGCCCTGTGAGAGCACAAGTCCCTTAATATGGTGGGGAAGCCCCTTTAGGTCCCTCAGCCCCCACTTGTCTCTTCTTGCTTGACAGGAAGGGTGTTTTTAGCCCACACCATCCTGGAGCCCGCTTCAGGACAAAGCAGCAGGTACCTGGCAAAGCTCCCTGAGATGTGGAGCCCCAGTTGGAAGCCCAGAAGAGCTCCAGCTTGCTGGGTCACAGCCACCACTTGTGCGCTACCCTTCCGGGAAGCATCTGCTTTCCCACATTTCAATGCGTTGCCACACAGCACCATTCATCAAGTGCAGGCAGCAATGCTGAGCTAACATTGGAAAGAATAATTTCCGATTGACTAATAAATTAAAGGTGTCTTTTGCAGGACCTTCTCCTGTGCAGGTCAGGAGGGGTTTGTCTTTAATTTAGGCATGACATACCAGTCATCTCACCCTGTGCCTTTCCTGATGTTTTCCAGCTCTTCCTTCTCTACCTTTCAGACACTTCAGCCACCTTCTTTCATTGCTGCTAAAGCCTAATTAACAACAATTTTAGTCCTCTTTCTCAAGGAGGCAGCTCATGTACACAGCTACCTGATCCAGCTGCTGTAAATGAATATGCAGAAAAAATGGTTGTTCTGGAGTGAATCAGGGTAATGATACACTGGGAGGACTGTGCTGACACTGAACACTGAGGCCACGGCATACACTGCTGGAGAGCATTAGCAGAGCCCATTCAGAGGTTTGCCTCTCTCGCTGTTTATTTATGGTATGTTATTTTCCAAGCTCCCCTCTGAACTGAGGAGAGATCGCTTAATTTTAAAATGATGGACCGCTTCAATGCCTCTCACTTCTGAACTTCCAAAGGAGCAGAGCTGAAGCCACAGTGAGTGCCGCTTTGAAGGCTGCATTGCCCGCCACATTAAGGTATATCTTTATCAGGAGTGAACTCTCATTCCCTGAGTGGACAGAGATCTTCCATTGCCTGGAGTTTATTCTCAATGCCTTTTTTAATGCAGTCTATGCTCAGCTAGGTTATGACAGCCATCAACCTGAATTCAAATACTGGAAGTAATGCTTCACATCGCCACAATTAGAGATCTCTCAGCAATCTTGGTCCTGTTACGTACCCATGGCCATCATGTTCCTCATTTGTAGCTTTAAGTTCTCAGCTCCCACAAAGCAGCCACATGGAAAGCAGCCGGTACCACCAGATTCTGCACCTAATAGCAGCCAAGAGGAAAACCTAAAGACTTGAGACCTCTGACAATTCTTTCTGACTGTTTGGCCCTGTGCTTGCCTCAGTGCCAGAGACCCTAAAGGATCAGTAGCCTGCTCCCCAAAAGGCCAGATCCCAGAAACCTGTCCTCCTCCTGTCCAGGACCTTTGCTGCTGAGAGACTGCAGTGTTGATTCTCACAGCTACCACCTCATACACCAGGGTGGCTGGGACCCTTCTCACCTGATTTCAGCCATCTCCTTCAAGTTCAGTATTGAGAAGTCCCTGGAAAGAGACAGGCATCTCCAGCTGTGGAATCTTGCTCCTTACCAGATAGGTAGGAGGAAAGAATTAAACACATCTAAGAGATGAGGTAATTGGACTAAGAAGTCTGTCCGTATGCTCCTCCTCTAAGATACAGACTCCTTTGGAAGTGACTCGACTGTAGTCAGTCCCCCCTTTCCACAGTCATCTTCTGGCAGTAGCGTAATAGATGAACTTTTCTTGGGTTCCCTCAGGCTTTCTCCAGGATAAGGCTGGGCTCAGGGACTATGTCAGGCACCAGCTCCTCACGGACAGGGCACTAGGGGACCAGACAAAACTCCACCACTGGTGGCAGTCCCAAACCCATCCCAACTGTTTGGGCTCAATGACTCCAGGCAGTGCTGAACTTTTGTCTCAGGCTACTTCCCAGGAGTGTATACACATCACCATGTGTAGCCCAACTGGACTAATCTAGTTACTGAAAACATCTTGGTAGGTACCCCTTGGCACCAGCTATGACCTCTTTAACACATTCTCGTCAACCTAAAAGCACAAGCCAGAAATAGACTGTGTCAGTGACTCAGAAAGGGAAAGAAAAAGAGGAGAGTCATTCTGACTCAAATAGCGAGGTGGGCCTCCGGAGGATGGCACATGGGACTCTTTGCACCAGCACTCACGGCTCTCCATGTCTCAGCTGCCAAAGCTCCCTCCCCCAGATCTGCAGCAAGCTGGAAATGTTACTGCTTCTCTCTAGCTGGAGGTGATGCTGTGCTGACTCTGCAGTGTGACTCAATGGCATCACTTCTCCAATTGGTCTTGACCACGGGTTGAAGTCCCAGTAGCTTTATTTGGGTTGGTAAATAACATGGGCCAAGGCCCACTGTCTGTCCTAGAGGACAAGCAGCTCAGCAGAGCTCACATCTGTACAACTAAACTACCTTCTATCTACATCCTGGGAGTACTCCCTGTCCTGCTGTTTCACCTGAACTATGTGTAAGTACTGCTGCAAGATGGGACAGTTGGAGCTACAACAGAGCCGTGGATGGTCTCACAATTGAGCTTGCAACCCTGATCTAATTAGAAAAGCCAAGATAAACAACACTCATGTTTGACTGCTTTTCTAAGTGGGTCTGACTCTTGTTAGCACCCATTTCCCAGCTAACAAGCACCTTCTCCACACAGACATGTGTGTGGATGACCCCACTGTTCCATTTGCTGAAGGCACAACTGAATGGGAGGCTTTTCCATGGGAAAGAGGAGATAATTTGCAAAAAGATAAACAGACACAAAGACAGCAGGTTCACAGAGGATGCAAACACATCCTCACCTCTTACACAAACACATTCCACTTCCCATGCTTCCTTCACCACCTGAAGAGGAAGTCCACGGGAGTGTTAGTTCCTCTGGCTGGTTATGAAAGATCAGCAGAGCTCAGTCTAGGGGTGGCACTGAAGGAGCAGAGCGGTACTCTGGCTCTTGGATATGAATCTCATCTTTTTAAATGTCCTTTTTTTTGCCATTTGGGGACCATGGCTGAGGAAGTATCTGTCCCAGCCATCACCTCCCTTCAGCAGAAGTCAGGAGAACATTGCTCCTTTGAACTAATTAGAAATGTTCTGAGACCAGTTTCATGTCCGTGACCACCTACAGCCCCTTCCACATTCAAAATCAAGACATGTGGTTGTCTGTGACCTAAGCTGAGCAGAGGAGTTACCTGTTTTCAGACTCTATCGCACTGCTTGATGTTTTAAAGCCAGAGGTTTTGACTCAAAACAGTTATAGCTTTGATCAGTGCAACCTCTAGCTAGAGCTAGAGAAGTCTGGCCCTGAACTAGCATCCTTCTACCAAATACCACATTCTGCTTCAAAGCAGAAAGGGTCTGGGAGATGTCAGAGTGTTTTTGATGCATCATTTTGCCTTATCACCTTCTGGGAAACGGACAACACACCTTACTTAGCTGCAGCTCTCCTAAACAGTTAAGCCTGGCCCAGGCAGACATCAAGGGTACTGTTGCTTGAGCAAGTAAGGTTTTGTCTAGAGATCAACCCCATCTTTTAAACGAAAGCATCAAGGAGATCTCTACGCACCCTTCTGCACCTGGGAAAGCATCAAGGAGATCTCTACGCACCCTTCTGCACCTGGACCAGCACAGCTCTTTCAGGGAAGGAAGCCAAACTGCTGCCCATCTCATTAGCGCTGTATAGAACCACAGTATAAAACTTCCCCAGCTGGCAGCTCACATCCATGCAGGCAGTGTGCAACCACTGTAATTGCTCTCTCATGCTTGCTTTTCCTGGCTTTTCAGAAGTGAGCAGCATCTAATGTATCTCAAGGGCCAGGTCCTCTGAGTTAACAAAACCCTGACTAGTAACACTGCTTCTTAATTTAAAAAGCCATTTAGTGTCTGATCATAACAAATGGGTCCATATTTTCAAGGTCCTGCTGGGTAACAGCTGAAACAATGATACTTGAAATAGAGACATACCACTTTTCTCAGGAAATCAGAGAGATTCTTGAAATTTGTTTAATTCAGCAATTTTGGAGCCTTCTGGCAGTATTCCTGGTCATACAGGTGGTAGGTATGCGCGTGCACAGGCGCATTCCTCTGACCTCTTTCTGACCTTGATTATGCCACCGTTAACCAAGTGAGCCCATTGCTAGCCAGGAAGTGCTTCAAAACGGGTGCTGAGATGACAAGTGTTTCCTCTGAGAAGCTTATCATCATGTAAGCAGCACAGAGCAAAACCAAGCACATCAACTTTCTGCATTGTGCATCTGTTGCCCCTTCTTGTGACATCCCAGTTGACGGTATGAGCCCTCATCGTGAACAGTTCCTTGAGATGGACATATAATTGCTTTTGTTGTTGCCATCTGCGGCTTGACCACAGCTGGCTCTTAACATTCTTCACTGTCCACAAAGGAACTACAGCTTCTGCATTCTGAAAGTGTGTCACAAAGGTTTGTTACTAAATAGAAACTAAGCCAGTCACAAGGCTCTCAGTGCCAGAGAGAGCATGTCACTCCTTCTCCTTACTGTCCCACTGGGGTGGCTTATACTTAGCACAGCCCAACCAACAAAGCAGTGTCACACTGCAGTCACGCTTCCAGAAGTTATTTACGGGCAGGAGCGAGCACATTTTGTGTAAACTTGCATTGTGATCTGGCAGGTTACCCCTGCTTGTATCTGCTTTGAGATGGACAAATTGTGTCCTTTGGTAAGTAATTTTTCTCATCTCGGTGTAAAGCTGCAGCCTTCCTACCTTCCTACTATTCCTTTCACATTTTGGCCAGGCAAGAGAGTGAAGAACAGAGAGAATCATCTAACTGACTGCTCTTCCTTCACTCAGACTGATGTGAACTTCCACTTATCCCATGCCATTTCGCATTTCAACAGACCAATGCAAAAGACATGTTTGTTACCTTAGCAAGATGCTAGAAAGAGAGGAAGATGGAAAGAAAGAAGCACATTTTTGCTAGGTGTCCAGAGACACAACAGCAAGAGCTGTCACTTAAGCCAGCACGGGAGGGAGGGCTGAAGACCCTCTGTATTGCCTCTCACAATCTGGTGTAGGACTTACATGAGGATGGTCATTTTACCTGGTAAAGCACATCTTCCTCAGTCATTGCGCAAGCCTGACCCAGAAGGCAAGGGAACAGACTCCAGGGCAGCACATTGGCTAGGGGAAGAACCAACCCTTTGGCTATTTTAAGTCTTTTCCAAGGTTTAGGCAGCAGCTGACCAAGATAGTTGAAGATCTGCCTTATGGCATTTTTTTTGGTTTCCAGGGAGATGACATTGCCTGTGTCCTAACCTCCCTCTTTAGGGATTTACCCTTGCCAGGCAGAAAACACTATAAGGAGAGGCAGGGGAAGAAAATTAAAGTGCTGAGCTCTCACAGTAACTGGGGCCATGCCCATAACTCAGAAAAGCAACCTCCAAACCTCTCATGTCTGAGGAACATCCCTGAGACCTATTTATTTGCTCCTCACATCATCCCTTTCTGGCTGAGGCCACTGCAGCTTGAGCCGTCATATGGAAAACATGTCCCAGGGCAGGAGGGAGACTGTGGCACTGAAATTTGTCCTGACTGAGGCCCTGGCACTTCATCCTTTTTCCTGACATGGGACTGGATATACATGTGATGTTGAACCATCATGGACCACCAGCCTGACCTGATACGTTCATGTCCCTGCACATCCCAGACACCTGACAGAAGATTGCACCTGGAAGGACCGCAGGTCTTACTTGTTTTGGAAAAGCTGGTTAATCCAGTTCACTTGGTTTGAAATAACATTTCCAACTTCTTACTAAAGGAAAGGCCTAAACTGAATTATCTAAAAGAAATCAAAGGCTGAAAAGTCTTATATCTCACTACCTGCATTGCAAGCTGGAAGATTTATTTAATGGGGTTTTAATATATCAGAAAAGGAAAAGCCATAGGGCTTATATCATTAAAGGCAGCAAATCCATCCTAATAAAGACAACAGATTTAATCTGGTTCTAACATTTCTGATTAGCTTTTCTCCTTATGAACACTCTAATTGTTTGCACCTTGCTCTTTTACTTACTGATTTCTTAATGCAGTTAATACTCATTTCAACATTACCATTGAGAGCATCTTTTCATTTGCTTTTACAAACAGAAAGCTGAGGTCTGCACTCCAGACATGTGAAATACAGTGCCACAATGTGCCTTACAATGATCAATTGATAAATTACATCAGCTTGTCTTTCCCAGGAAGGATTTATTACTGATGTAAGAGGAACAAATGGTTACAGCAAGAAATGATTTGTTTTTTCTTGCTGATCTATGCAAAAGCTCTGTTCCACCACTCACTTAAATGAAAGTGTTAAGGGAAGACTACACTGTCATATGAATTCATATAGAGAAAATGTGCAGTGTATAGACAAAGAGATGCTCACAATGCTCTTCATCATTTGGTCCAGTTAGTTGTTTGCACCAGAAACAGAAGCTGGATTGTTAAATGTATGGGGAAATGAAAGAAATAAAATCTAATTAAGAAAAAAAAAGATGAAGTATAAAAGGTGTTTTAAAAGCAAAGTAAAAAAGAACAGATTTAAGGTTACTGTAACAAACTTCCATCATGTCAAGTAATTTTTCACTTTGTTTTCTCAGGAGATCCTCAGAGACCTTTTCATTTTCGTTCTGATCAAGCTGCAAGAAAACACCAAAACCTGGAGAATCTTTGCCTGATTTCCTCCCCTTGCCATTGCCATTCTCAACAAAGGCTTGAACAAGAGCGCTGATAGATTTTGTTTGCACCCTTTAATTCAACTGAGGACTCCCAGAAGAAATACAGTCTCTCTGTCAGCTGCTTTGCAAATGCAGACAGTACTTTAAGGCGGTACTTGGTGTTAGATGTGTCTGCATGGACTACGACATACAGACTGTCATACATAGTAGCTTGGACATCATGACCACAAATGGGGCAGGAAATTAACATTTTGGAGGGATCACACCCACCCATAACTTTGGCTGGGGAGCAGCAAAAATCCATTTTTATTGGGCTTAATAGGAGAACTGTCACATGTGGTGGGGAAAACTAGCATGTAACTCCTGCTCCATCTCTCCTTGAGTCTTTCTGTGCCTTTCCAAGCCAACCTGGCTATATTTTTGTAATGTACATAACTCATCATTTTCTAAATACTGGGCTGGGCATTTGCCTAGGAAGCCATTCCTGGCCCCCTGCCATTATTTTGCAGTAATGAGCTCTTGCACAGGAAGTCACCTCACCTCCAGGCGGGGGTCTCTCCTGGCATAAATTCTGCCTGTCTCTTTGATGGCATCAATCATTCATAGCCTTGTCCTGCTCAGAGCATCTGCTTCCCATTCTCTTCCTTAGTTTCCTCCTGACTAATTGATGAAATTGTTGAGTGCGGTTGCCTGGGACACTGCCATTTCCTTAAGCAGTTTTGGCCCCCTTTATGGGAGAAAGCAGGAAATCTTCACAGGACCCCTGAAGGGACAGAAAGGTTGAACAGGACCCACCTTTCACTAGAACAACAAAGGCTAAGACAACAAAATAAAGCCAGACTGTTCCCAGGCTGTCACGGTGTCTAAGGGCAGAGGTGAGAGCACAAGGAGGGGAAGGACTGTGTCCTTTTCTTGTCATACTCAACATTAAAGTGGCAAAAAAGCCACTCTTCAGGCAGTTTTCCCTCAGGCAACTTCTACAATGGCTCTCAAACTCCTACTATCATATGGGTAGCACGGACCTTGGAGCAAGGCAGAAATGAGCAAACTTTCACTACCACTGCCTGCCCTCTCCCACCTCTGCTGTTCAGCACCTAAATCCCCTGGGTGCATGATCATGATGCTCCTGGACACCTTGAGGTGACCAGCACCAACCAGGGAAAAGCATCACTGGGAAAGATGCAGCTGACATGAGCACAAAAACACAGCAACTTCTCTAGAAACTCGTGGCAACACTTCCTCATCCAAACGAGCCACAGGGCCAGCACATTAGTGGTTTGCAAAGAGGAGCTGAGGGCAAAGACAACAGTGATATTAAAGGCCATTTTTAGCTGCAAAGCTAGGAAAGAGGCCTGAGAGCCTGAGCCTCAGGTCTGTGGTGGTTTACTCTCTCTCCAATGCCCACACATGGTGCTTACTGCTAGGTCCACAGAGGCTGCAGTGTGAGTCAAATCCTGCCTTCCAGGGCTGCCAAGGGACTAGTCATAAACATCCTTTGGAAAGGCACCAGTCATGCCTACCCTGTGCTAAAGAATGAGTACATGATGAGATAAGGGACAACACCGCAACTCTATCATAAGACTTGATTTATGGGACAGACTCAATAAAAGACAGCAATTGAGATGTGATGTGGTGAAGATAGCTGCCTTGTGGCATAATTTCACAGCTCGTGAGAAGCCTCTGGTGGACCAAACTATCTTTCCTGGATGCACTCTGGCTTCACTCCTACATAGAATGATGGTAAACAGTGTTGGGAATGCCTTAGAGTGGGTGCAAGATGAGGGCTACCTTCTTTAGCACAAAAGGGAGGAGCTTTAATTTCAGTCTATTCATCTCACTACCAGTATTTAAAGCTATTAATGTCAGTGCTTTTTTGCTATCATTCGAGTTCAGATGGCTGAAAGGGCTCATGATATCTGCTTTTCTTAGGCTGACTCTCTCTGCTTTTATTTGGCTGAAGAAGAGAGCAAACACTACCTCTGGCAGCACAGAGATGCTTATGGTCCCACCAGCTGTCACTCACAGCAACAGAATAATCCTGTAAAATGGGACTTGAATTCTACTTAAAATTAAAAAGCAAGTAGTACAATCACTGGAGGCTGCTGGGAGATGATGCAAGACAGCAAAAACACTGAATTTGGTATTAGCCAGCAGAGAGGTTGCAAATGTCCCTCAGTAACTTTTCTTTCTCAAGCAGGTGCACAAAGTGCTGCATGCATTGGTCCAGCCATGGAGACAAATGGATGGATCCCAGCAGGCACAAATAGCAATAAGTGAGATGCTTTCTGACCTGCCATGGTTGTGTTTGGGAGATGGCTCGTATTTAGGGCGAATACAGCTATTACAGCTCCCAATAGCTTTGAGTATCCCATGCTCCAGACTGGATCCCAGAACAGATGAAATCAGTGTGCAAGATGTTCTATGCGCCTTTCAAGGGAAGTTAAATTCAGCTGCCTGGTTTATGCAGAGGGAGTCCTGGACTGAGAACCAGGAGTTCAGATTTCTAGCTTTGCCATTCCCCTTGGTAGTCCTGGTGTCTTCTCCCAGTCTCTTCTCTGAACACATAACCTTTGGGCAGGGAATGCTTCCCCCTCTGCATATTTACAATCCCTAGTGTTCTGAACACCGAGCCACGAGAAATCACTGTAGACTAAAAACAAACAGGAAAAGCCAAGTCTTTGGCTTTGTCTCTCCAGAGCTTTTGGATTAAATTCACCGTTTTTCTAAGGCAAACAAGCCTTCGCAGCCAGTTACATCAATAAAAGAAGAAAGAAGGGACCAGCTCATCACCGTCAGTCAGCCCATCGCTCAGTCCCAGAGACTGTCATCTCTGCTTTCCCATTTATGTATCAACTTCCACCAATATGTAAACAGGGGTTTGCAAGCAGAGTACTGCACTGACATTCCAAAAGGAAAGAAAAGGGAAAGAAAAACAGGGCTGGTGTGTATGGGCTGGAGCTTCCCTAATGCCCGCAGAGGTGGTGGGTGCCTGGCATAGGGGACAGAGGCGTGTTGTAGGAAAGAAGCACCTGTTTGGTACAGGCAGAAGACTATGAGAAAGTTTTAATGAGGGCTTCAGTGGATACAAATTGTTTCCTGAGCAATGGCTAATGACAGCTAATAAGGATCCCAGAAACAAGAGGACAGCACCTTCTTGTTTTCTGTTGCCTGTAATCACAGTGTCCAGCTGTTATTTTCATCCTCCCATAGTATAACGAACATTTACATTTCTATTCCTTTATTTTGCCAGAGACGTCACCATTCCTTTTTTTTCTATAAACATGGAAATGCAGTTCTTACCCTTCCCTCTGTTTCAGTTCTCAACTACTGTGAGGAGGCAGAAGCCAGTAAAAAGTTTATTAGCAGACCTCTCCAGAGAATCAATTTAACATAGTTATGCGTAATGCAGCTTTATTTCTTTTATTTTTCCTTAAATTAGAAAAAAAAGATAGAAAAGGGAGTTGTTTGAACTTCTGAGCTGATGAGACAGTGACTAATGGTGAATCACTGTTTAATATTTTAGTCAACCATCTGCAAGGTGAGCTGTACTCCCTTTCATATTGCTACTGCTAAGAAGTCACCTCAAGTTTCATGAATAGAATCCGTCTTGCATCAACCCAAAAGGCTGTATTCAGCACAAAAAGCCATCATCGTCCACCCAGAGATCTCAAGCACACAACTTTTGAATGCAGGAGGAAACAAGCACAACTATAAGCTGGGGTGGGGGTGAATAACAAAAGCTGCAAGGATGAGGCTAGCTTTTTGTTAACTCTCAATGATTCTGCAGGCAGAGTTACAGGAGAGCAGCTTTCTGGCTGTGCATGAAGGACAGGGCTTATGATTGTTTATATGCTGGCTTGTGATCACCTCATCTTCCTGTGCTTCCAAGACAGTTACTAGCACTCCAGTGGCACTAAGCCTCAGGCCAGCCTGGGATTTTCCAGCCAGCTTCCCAGAGGAAGGAGACACAAGCTTCTCTTTCCTGTTTCTTCTTCCTCCAGACCAGTGACGTGTGTGGAACACTTCTGTGTCTCAGTGTCACAGCTACCTAGAGGAAAGCACAGCAGTGCTGGCAAGGGAGGAGGATGCAGCAAAGGAGGTTTGTCAGCAGTCTGGCACCTACAGATCCACAATGCCAGGGCACACACACACCATGCAGACCAGTCGCCGGCCCCACCTGCAGGGACAGCTTCCAAGCAGAGAAGGGGCAGAGCCAGCTGTATCCCTTCCAATCTTCATGTGGTTCCTCTCTGACTGGGAACAACCAAAGACTAAAACCCCAGGTGAATCAGGAAAGCCTTCGTTAGAAGTGTTGTTTCTAAATTTCCCCTTCCTCCTCTTCCCAGTGCTGAAATCCTCATCAGTCTCGTGGTCTTAGCTGCTTTCGTGATAGCATGGTATCTTCCAGACTGCCTATCTAACCATCTCTTGCCCATCCCTCATACCCACCTCCTCTGCTGCCATTGACAAGAACTGTCTTCAGCATGTGTTACCAGCAAAAAACAAGCTCTAGGAGGACCAGCCTCTCTGTCTTTCTTCAAGGGCATCTTTGAGTTCCTTTCCTTGATCAATGTATGTTAGAAGTGACTAATTCCATACCTTCCATCTCTTTAGCTGCTTTACAGCAGGGGAAAATGCAATTTCCTCTTGCTTGTCAGGTGTCACAAGGGTTTTGTGAACCATGACAATATACACTGCTTACTGCTGCACACATCCCATCACCCCCCTGACATCTAATGAGATATGAATAGCAATTTTGCAATAAATGTGAGTTATGAAATTACTATAGAGAGCCAGTGCTACAGAGAAGGGTACTGCGAGACTCTGTAACCCAGCAGAAATAATGGCTCTCTGTACAGCACAGGCTACACCAAAGGAAACGACATCAGTTGCCCTGGGGCTGATTTCAATGGAGTGAAGAAAACCTTCATGTCTTTTTATGAATCTTTTACATTAGGAGAAAGACCACTCACGTCCATTGTCTTTACGCTACTGCAAATGACAGAAAAACTCCTGATTCATCCAGTTCCTTCACAGTGTTTTATTTATGCACATACAAACAAGCAGCTTAGTCTCCACATTGGTTTGCAGACCCTTCTTCCACAGCAAGTGCTCCTGCCACGATGCAGTGAAATCTGATGTCAGCACTAAGTCAATGGTCATTCCTTCTCTCTCTGAATATAACCTGCTTCAAACTGTGTAATAGGAGCTGATTTGGACCAGAAACACACCTCCCTCTCTTCTCACACCCACCAGTGGTTCACCACCCACCCTGCTAAATAACACACAAACTTTATTTGCCATAGCTATTTCTCGATGTCCATTTTTTATGGGTTCCTGCCAAGTGAAGGAGCCTTCTGGCAGGTGGTGTCTTATCTCTGACAAAACATGGAGGCATCATGTTCAGGTCACTTCTTGGACTTCTCACTTAATTGAACAGATTTGGCACTAACTCAGTTGTAAAGAAGTTCCCGATATTATCAAGGATTCCTGCCTTGGAGATACTATCTGGCACGCAGAAAAGTGTAGATTTGTTTTCTGAATGCTCTGTTCCGTCCATAAAAATTCACAAAGCTTGCTCACAGCTTGAAGAACATATCTTGAAGGACAGGAACAGAACAAAACTGAACATTCAAAGCAGTACTTCTTTTTGTCTTTTCCAGGTCTTCCAAGTGAAGCAAAATAAAGAACAAGAAATCTTCTCACCCTCACAATTTCTCCAACATCAGAAGAGATCTCCAAGCAAATACATTTCCCTGGGTTTCGAGGGGGGAGAAGCAAGAGAAAAAGTTGTGAGAGAAAGAGAAAAATCTTCCCTGTCTGCTTAATAATTAAAGAAGGAAAATTGTATGTGTTTTTAAAAATTAACATGAAGTTCTGTTGTTGTGATCCCTCCCCCAGGCTGTATGTGCCTTGATGTACTCAGGAACTCCTTTTCAGGCTCCTCTCTTCAGCCACCCTTTATTCTCCATGCATTCACCCACTCTGTGGCACAGTGAGCATGACCTGGATGACAGCGACCATGGGGTGAGATGAGGGCCTCTATCTTCCTGCCACACCAACCCCCTTTTCTCACTGGATCCACCACAAGAAAGGGTGAATGCAGCATCATAGTTCTCCAGTTCTGGCAGGGGAGACCAGCGTGAGAGTGGGAAAAGACACCCTCCTACCAGCACGTACGGTCATTTTGCTTTCCTGGATATGTCTGAATCTCTTATTGTTCCCCTTTCTGCACTCATGCCTCGTACCACACAGAGCTGTGATCTGAAAGCCTTGTGTGTATTCATCAGTGCTTCAGAGCAGATGATTCACCTACTCCTCTTTATGATTTTATCTCCCATCAGCTGAGAAGTCAAAGTCTGCATAATGCACCATTGTTGTTTTCAGGAGCAGGCTTGTCACTGTGATACAAATGATACCATGAAAAAGGTGCAATTTTAATTGAAACAGGACGTTGGCAGGTAGCATCCTAAAGCTCCAGAGCTCACAGATTAAAAATAACTACAATGAAATTGTGCTTCTGACAACAGGGTGAAAATAGCAATAATAAATACAATAGCCCTGACAGGGGCACTGCGTGGGAAGGTGAAGGTTAGAAGGTGTATTGTCCACCCTGGGCAGAAAGTAACCAGTGCTGCTTGTTTTACATCCTTTACAACTCCTTGTATCTACATCCAACCTCTGACTCCTGCCTGGCTTCCACCCTGTGTCTGGGAAAGCTGTACTGAGCTCCAAGAGAGGAGCTCTGAGAGAATCATCTGCCAGTGGGCCAGCAGCTGCCCAGCTGCAGTAGCCACCCTTGGTTGGCACACAGGTATTGAGGAGGACAGGGACAGAGAGTGCATCTGCATCAGATCCAGCTCAGGCACTACCATGGGTAAAGCCATGGTAGAAGGGCATCAGGTAGACATGCAGAATGCTCTTCCAGCAGGGAAACCTAACATAGCTCTGTGTGACACACTAGGGACTGATGTTTTCTGCATGATCAGTAAATGCCAGGGAGATTTGCTCCACAGCAAAGTGCTCTCATGCCATAGATGGACAAGAAGCAGCTTGCGCTGGGTATCAACACTACCTTAATAGCTCTTTGGAGCTGAGCCATGCACTCCCAGGCATCATTGTTCTTTCTATGAGCACATATGCTACCTTCAATAGAAATGTCATGTTCTGGCAGCTCTAGAAGTTCTAGGCTGGTCCTTAAAAGGCACAGTCTGCAAGCTGTGCCTTCAGTACTCTCAATTCAGTTCTTTCAACATCCAAGCACCAGATCCCAGAATAGCTGTTGCCCTCTAACTCTCAATCTGTAAGCCTGCTTCTCCCACCAGTGTTATACCTAAAGCCAAAGAGGTTTGGTTGAAAAACCCACTCCAAATACCCATTTCTGCCACATGTGAAAAGCCATGCTTCTCACCCATCCAGTGGACTACATCTGAGTTGCTTCCTCATAAAATACAGTAAACATAATTTTAGCAGCAGAACTTTTCGTGGCAGGTGGGTCAGTCCTAGTCCATTCCCAGTTCTCTGAGGAAAATGTTGTAAATGAAGATGACACACAAATCCCTTGATGCTATTACACAAGGCCTGGAGAGGAGCACCCCACTATTCAGGTCTTCCTGCTCAGAGAGAAGCTCTTTGTCAGGATGCTCCTCTGCTACCCCAGCCAACAGGCTGCGAAACACCCCAACACCATGGGGGACCTCTTGCGATTTGGCTGGCTTAACATGGAGCTGATGGCTGTGCCAGCTGCAATGCCTGGAAAAAGATAGAGTGACAGAAACCAGTGGCTCTTGCCAGCTGCTGGGCTAGAGTGCCCTGACCTGAGAGTGCATCAACCATCCCAGAGTGTCCAGATGATGAAATGTGTGTTTGTTTCCCTGTTGAAAGCGTTGTCACGCTCCATTCTGCTAACTGAATGATAGGGATGGAGTCCTCAACACAAATGAATGTCCTCATCTCCTCTAAATTCTGGCAGAGACAGTTTCTTGAGACAGAGCTTTTGCATTCTTGCAGAAGATGCAGTCACCCACTGTGCTCATGCTATTGATGCTAGGTAGGTTGTAAAGCTACATAAAACATGCCAGCACCTCAAGGGACTCACAATAGCCAGTTTTCAACGTGATGCCGCACACTGGTATACAGCAATCGCTACCCTTGGCTAAGCACAGGCTGAGGATCCTGCAAGTATGCCCTTCTTTCACTATGACCCTTCTTCATTTTCACAGCAGTTGTTGAGGCAGCATCTTCCCCTCCATCCATCCCAACTTGTCTCATCATCTTGTAACGTTTTGGGATGTAAGGCCCGATTCAACTAATAGCTTCTTTTGACAATGATGGCCAGAGCCCTGAAACATCTGGTCCTGTGCACCATTTTCATTTGAATCAACCCTCAAGTTTGCGGGATCAGGCACAGAGCAGGGTCAGGGAAGTGATACTGCCGGTGAGGGAGGGAAAGAGAAAAAAACCATTTTGTTTCAAGGGGAATCAGCTCCCCAGACAACGGCTTGATTCAGGGAGATGGAGAGAAGCAGTAGAACATACTCATGGGAAAAAGAAATCTGTGACACTTCAGGTGGCAAGATTTGTTAAACTATTCCCTAAGTTAGAAAGTGGACCCTCAGCTCCAGAAAGGAGAAGAAAAGAATGTATAACAGCTCCCAACCTGGGCTCTGGCTCTCAACCACCCTCCCTGGAGGCAACATATGATAAACATCTTAAAAAGACAGAGGTGGTTCAAATATCCTTCTACACTGGCAAGAGATCTTTCACTGCTCCAAGCTGTGGTTCCACTCAGGCTGGATTGACCCTTCAGCTGCATTACCATCACCACGGCTTTTAATCACCTCTAGTACACAGTAGCCTTCAGTGACTACAAATCCTCAACAGCTTCTCTGGGCCGCTGCATCACATCCCCATGGCTGCTCTGTGGCATGGAAGAGACAGTAACCTGAAAAACAGGGACTCAATAACCACCTGGTGCTCTTGGAAAAAGCAAGCTTTGGAACAGAAATTGGCTGTGAAACAAACACCCCACAAGGACATCCAAGAATTGGCATGCTCCCGCATGAGGCAGTCAGGATACTATAACAGCGTGTTGTCCTTTTAAACACAGACCAAAATTCATCCCTACAGCTATTCAAATAAAACAAGCTCTGAAAGCAGTGTTCCTATATGGCATATATATGGTATAACTACAGCTGCAATATAACCTTCAAAACAGTTGTCTTCTGGCCTCCTGTGTCCATCAGGATCGCATATTACCTACCCCCTGATCAACAGAGCAATGCAGTGAGGTATGTGGCATGTAGACCTGGACAAAAGAGATCTCAACAAGCCAGGTGTATGTCCATCCACTGGGGAGTGATCATTGCTTGCTCTCCACAAAGATGACGCACCTAAGAAATCATATTCATGCTCATTTCCTAATGAAAGCCATCCTGAAAGGCAAATCAGAGCACAACACAGTTTTTACTGCAGTCCTTTCTCCTTAAAAGAATTGCTCCCTTTGCCTTGAAACCAGCAGCAGACTCCATCTTACTCTTTAGTTGGTAAAGCCAGTATTCATTGGTGAGAAGATACTATGGCTAAAAGCCACCCTACATTTCATCACCAGAACAAAGCATCTCACATCACCACCATTCCAATGGACAGCCCAGCACAGTCCCCAGTGTTCCGCTGTCTTGTAGAAGTCTCTATGGCTTGAGAATCCTCCGGTATGGATGGATCAGATTAGGTTCTTGTGGCTGATGGATGTGGCACCAGCTGCAGCAGTTCACCTGCAGCAACAGTCTACAGAGACTACTATTTTTGGAAACATGGTCTGCTTGGAGAAGGTATATGGATTAATTTTTCTGGAGAAGACCCCACCAGAAGCTAAGGACTTGCCTTGCTTTACTGTCTACTACTTCACCACGAGTGCACAGGAAGCTCAGGTAAGAGCCAGCATGAGTAAGGGGTATGTGCAGGGTTTCCAAATGATGCCACAGAGCCTTGTGATAATTACAGAGCTGGTCTGAAAACACAAGGATTTTGCAGTTACTGAGTGAGCAGGTCAAAGCAGACCCCATCTGTGCTCCATTTTCTGCAGAGAACCATACATAACACCGAAGCAGTGCCACTAGGTCTTAAACCTCCTCCATCTGCTGCCTGTGATGGTTGCCTGGACCGTAACGAATGTGTTGCCATTTTCAGCACCCAGCAGTGATTGATGCTGTGTTAAGAGGACATCAGTGGTTCCGGTCTATTTACATTTCCAAGGAGCTTGGCTGGGCTTTGTGCTGTCATTTTCTTTTGGTATACCAGCTGTGGGAGACCAAAGGGTACAAAAATTACTGTGATGCTCAAGCGAGGAAATGCTGCTGTTGAGAAAACATCCTATTTATGCCACATTTTAAAAGGAACCCGTCTTTAAGAGTTCTAAAGAGCTGCCACTAACAACAAATGAGGCTGCTAATTTGGCCTGGCAAGCCGCGTTTGCTAAACACCATTACAGGTTTTAATTCATCACATGTAGATTTGGAATTGGAATTCTACTAGCAAAACCGTCATCAGTGCGGTTTTGCAATCCCAGCTCCCTTCCTTTTCCCATCAAGCCTGTCTCCCCCTCTCCCTCTGTCTTCCACAGCTGTCAGCTGTCATCAGCCAGGAAGGCAGATGAGCGAGTCCCAGCCTCGCAGATCTGATCCAATCTCCTGCAAAACAGATGCCCAGGCCCCAGGTCCTCTTTGCTGCCCAGCCAGCAGGGCAGCCTTGTTTGGAACTGCAATGTGCTACTTGCCTCATGCAAAGGAAGGAAGAACAATTACTTCCTGGAAAGCAGAAAAGGAATAAAATGCTTTGTGCGTTCGCTCACACTGAGAACTGCCACCCAAGAACCTGCTTGTGCCACTACGGGTAGACGAAGAACAACCGCTGTAACCCCCCTTCCACTCGAGTTATCACCTGGCAGCTCCCACAGGGAGTTCTCTTTCCTCTCGGTTTCACTGCTGCCATGAGGCTGCTCAGAGAAGGATGCTACTGATGGCAGCTTGACCCTGGTCATGCCAAAGTGATGGCAATTTGTGGGGAAAATCTTGAGGATCTGATTGCCCTGCTAGCTTTCCCTGATCTGCACTCCTAGCACTCACAAGACAGATGCACTGATGTCCTCTGGCTAGGAGCTAGGTAAAGGACTCCTAATTCACCTAAACAAAAAGGGCCATCCAACGTGCCATGCTGCCAGCACCCTGCTTTCATAGCAGCCAGGAGTGGATCTGTGTATACAGAGCCTGCAATGGGGCAAGCACAGAGCCACCTCTTCCCTGGCATGTCTTGCTTAGGCACCTTAGGGACATCCTGGGACAGAATTAGTATGTTTCAAGCCGGGAGCTGTATTTACATTGCACCGTTCTCCAATCTTCATATGCTGGAAACCAAACTTTCAACAGGACAAAACTGAACCAGCAATCTCTTCTGTTTCATGTTTCTGATGTTTTGGTACCTATTTATCAACTATTTCACATGTCTTGCTGCCATAGAGCACTGGAGATGGACATCACATTGGACCAACTTCCAAAAACCAGCCTCCAGCCTTTTTGCAATTGGTCTCTTGAGACTTAAACGTAGACTAAGGATTTGGGGGTGCCTGTGACAAGAGACCTAAGCTGGCGGCCAGGCAAGACAATCAGGCAGGAGGAGGGCAGGCTTCCCACCCTGCCTTTGCTGGTGGTTCGCAGGGAAAGGAGCTGTCTAGATCCAAGCATGTTTTGAAAACTGAAAGAGTCAGCAGAGCCATCTCCCAAGACACTGGAGCCTGCCAAAAGGAAGAGCAGATAGTTCTGTTGGTTTCGTCTCTTCATCTGTTGAGTTTGATTGATTATTCACCATCTTGAGGTACGCCACCAGCCTTGGGAAGCCTTTGTCTGAGCAGAATACATCTTGACTTTTCTATTTCTGTGGAAGTTTTCCAGCCTGCCCTGCTGCTGTTTTGTCAGAGCCAGGCTCTGACAGCAAGGTCTGGAGGAAAAAGCAGAGCGGGCCGATATATCGTCCTGTTGGCCTGACCTACAGATGGTTTTCCCTTCCAGGCAGGCAAAGCTGCAGCCACTAATGTCATCTTCATCAGAAGGGCACATTGAACCCTGTCTTCCTTCAGAGATATCCTCCCCACTTCCACTTCTCTCATTCCTCCTCTATTTCACAGGTACCAAATACTTTTTCTTTCAGAGGTGACCTCGTTGGTACACACCTAATTCAATACTGAGCAGCTCGGATTTACACTTCAAGTCTGCTGCTTCTATTTCAGACCTGAGGAAGGGCCAAAACTGTGTCCTTTATCCAGTGACAGCCATTACTCTAAAAAAGATATGCTCTCTCTCACCTCGAGAGAAGTGCCCTAACTACATCGGTGTAAGTGACGTAGTTAAAATTACTTCTAAGGAATACAGTAAATGCTTCAGCTCTTCAAGTTAAGACTCATTCAAGTTAAAAACATTTTTAGAAGAGACGATAGAGCCAGAACATACTCTTCTCTGTGCTATTTCTTCATACTGGCTATGCAGATTTGACACCATCAAAGGGCTGGCATCTCTCATCTCCACCACGGCATAGGGATACAAGGACTAACTTCCCAGACCTGGTCACATTCTGGGCTGGCTGTCATTCTCTGGACAGTTTTGATCCCATAGCTATGCCAAGCACAAAGCCACTGTGAAAGGCAGTTTGAGAATAACTGGGGCAGGAGGTATTGTGTTTGCACAGGCCAGGGGTACACATAACTATTTGGCTATGAGATCTATGAGATGACCCAAACCTGACATTCCCCTGGTTGTTATGATGACAAGTGTGAGAAATAAAGCTCTGCTTTATACACCCATGCAAAAAAACCCCAAACCTATAATCTGGCTTGTCCCAGAAAATAAACCAGAGTTCTCTTTTTCAGCCTGGGGACAGGGACTGAGTCTCCTGGAACACAAATACATAGAAACAACACTAATACTCCATGCATCCGCCAGCATCAGCCTGAAGCAGGCAGCAGCCAGGAGAAACAGCATCTCCATGGCATTTGTTACCACAAGGCAAAGTGTAAGCTCTTGATGAGCCCAAAATCTAAAAATTATACCCCTCCCCCAACATCTAAAGCCTTAGATGCAGAGATTTTTATTTCAATCTTCCCCACAACCTCTTCTTCTCCCGTTGCAAACCAAGGTAATTGCTAGCCTCCCTCTTTTCACAAAACGGGTGGATACTTCTTCATCCCTCTAATTGCTTGATTGATTAGTATGATTATGTTGAACCTAGAGTAATTGCTCCTGACCTGCCTCTACTTGGAAGGACCAGCTTCCATTCCCAACCTGGGAATGGACTTGTGTACTGGCAGGCATGTCTGCCCCCTCCCTGGTGTGTGCCAGCCTGGTGAAGGCTATGAGCTCTTCCTCCAGACCACGCTCCACTGGCTTCCTAAGGCAGGACACTAGGCTGCTTTTTGTAGCCCCTTTGCCGTGAATAAGTGTACGTCACTAAGAAACAGCTTGATAGTCAAATGGTCAGAATGGCAATATATGAAAATCAGCATCTGGCTGCACGTGGCTAGGATTAGCTCCATTAGATGAAGCACAATTAATGCTAATTTGTTGCTGCTGCAGCCAGCTTTCCTACCTCTGATATCCTATGGGAGCAGGGATTACCATTGAGCTAATAGGATTGTCTCGAAACAGTTGTGGTCTACTCCTGGAAACAAGTTTTACACACAATTCTTTATAGTCCAGTGCCTCTTTTTGTGGTTTCTTTTCCTAAAGCCAAGCAGAATCAATGTGATCCTTTATTCTGAGCTGTGTAACATAAGGCCACATAATTTTCGCCAGCAGTTTCTGCACTGATTTTGTTTACGATCACTTTGGAAAGCCATCCAGTATCACGTTATTCCCTACAAATGACTTTTTTTCCACACAGATCAGTTACTGGGGTGTCAGATGCTCTGTGCTATCACACTAGGAGGCTCTGACTTTAACTTATACTCAGATCACCTTATTTTAGTGTGGAAAAACTGCTGAAGCTGTACTTTATCCACAACTCCGAGCTTCCTGGGCTCAAGGCACCTGCAGGAAACAAGCACCAGAAACAATAGACAGGCTAGAAATATCCAAATTCCATTCAAACAGAAGTCTCCTGTCTGCTTTTTACAAGTTAGCATGCAGTAGGAGCTGAGAGGCAATGTCTTTAAAAACCCCAGCTAATGCATCCTGTGGGCCACAGAAGAGGGCTCAGGGTGCACTGGTGTATCTCAGAGGTTTGTTGTGAGTGGGTTTTTTTTTAGTCTCTCCTTCCTGTGATAACCTTTCACCCCACGCTTTGTGCTCTTTGTGTGTTTATCAGCAAAGCACATCCAGATGCCCTTCAAGGGAGAAATGACTCATACCTGACTCACAATCCCTCAAGCAAAGCTGCAACCTTTAGTTCATTTCCTGGGAGAAGCATCTGTTAGATTCATCTTGGAAGATTAAGCATTTCTCACTGTCATTTTACAGATGGAGGCATTTGTGACTTGCTAAGGAAGGGTCAACCAATTCTCTGCAATGGATGGAAAACAAACTTCTTTGGACAGCTGAAGCGAGGACTGTGAAGATGCTCTTTAGCAAGTGTGGTCAGCCCCCTCCCTGTACAAGGCTGTTGCCTTGCAGAAGGACCTCTAGTTTCACAGTAAGCCTTCAAAAAGAAATCACCCTTCCCATGACACGTGTGCGACTGTGAGAAGCAGGCAGCCAGCACGCTCCCTGCCCACATTACCCCTGCATTGCCGTGATGAACTGCCACTCAATGCAAATCACCCTCCAGTCCCTGCTCCCCTCACTGTACTCACAGCCCTTCAGGTGCCTATCTGGCAAGAAACAAATACAGTGGGAGGCTGCTGCAGAAACCACCTTGTTTCACAGAGACGGCAACTTTTCACCCCAAAAGGTTTCCCAGCTGTTTTTGCACAGCCAAGGGGCCTCTCCCTAATGTGACCTTTCATTCCCAGAGGAAGCAAAGGAACAGATCCACTAAGCAAATCAAACAAGGGCAGTGCTGGAAATCCTGGCATTTTTTTTCCTATCTTCCCTCAAAGAAGCCTTAGCTCCTCTTAGGTTAACTCCCCATACACAGAATTTGCTTCGCATCACTTTAGAACTCTAAAAGATACTTGTATCTACCCTGTATCCTTTTGTTTTGTTCTGGTTTTTAGGAACAGAGAGACTTAGCAAGGCTACTGCCCCATCCTTTGTATACCCAGAGAAAGATCACCCGCTCCTCCCCACAGGGACTTGATCACGTAGATGTTTATACACAGACATCCCAATAAGACCAGCCCTGACATGAAGTATGGCTTTGCTTTCCTCCTTATACTTCCTAACAGTTTGGAAATGCTAATAATGATGTGTAGCCCTTGGTGTGCACATTCCTCTGTTTACCACAGTCTCCCTTCTTGGCTGAATAATCACAGATAATTCACTTGTCTGAATATGACTCAGAGCTACTTTATTTCACACAAAGCTATTTCTAATTGCATGTTGTATGTCTGTGTTACGAAACCCAGTGCTAACTGTTATTACAAAATTAGTGCAGACAACTCAAGGGGAAGGAAAACCACAGTGAGAAACCAAGTAAGAACCCACAGAGGGGCAGGCCAAAACTGTGTCAGGTTTCCCATCTCTAGTACAAGAAGCCTTTCCACACAAAGCCAAGCATTTCCTAACTGCTCACACAGTGACTTAGAGACAATGGGGCAGCTGGGGTCCTTCTTCCTTTACCCTCAGATGGGCTGAAAGTATTGTGGGAACAGAGGACAATGAGGATTTGGCCTGGCTCTGCTTGTCCTTGTATCTGTGCTCAATAAGCTTTACAGCAACATCAATGCAGAGCCACACATGGCAGCTATGAGCTACCAGGGAGGCAGGTCCTATCCTTTGCCATGTGTCCCATTTCCATGGCACTTTCACAACAGAGTTCCATGCACCTCCAAAAGGGCAGGTACCAGGGCTGGAGAAAACACAGCTGACGTCATAGACCTGACAGTTTTTCACATTTCTAGATAGAGCCAATTCAGAAAGGTGTTGATATCAATTTTGTTCAGTCCCTGGCTCCGTCTGCTCCAGTGACCTCCTTCAGGGCATCACCATTACGAGACACCAAACAAAGTTGGGTGAAGCCCAGTAGCAGGCAGACAAGGGACAATCCATTCCATGGGCTAAATCTTATTCCCACTTGCAATGTGCGGATTGTTAAATAAAACAGAGCCATGGAAAAAGCTGACCTCCAGAGCCTGATTGTCCAAACTACTTAACAATCCATACACAGAACATGGCTCAAAGGACAGCACACATCAGTGACTAGCCCCAGCAGGTCAGTTTGGGCTCTGTGACCCTGTGTGTTCCTGTGACACTGTCCCAGCAGACGGTACTTCCTCACAGTCCTGCATACCACACACTCTCAATTTTGGGCTATGAAGACACTGTTCTTGGGTACTAAAACACATCCCTGTCATTGCTTTGACTACTTTGAACTTGAGAAACATTCTTAGAAAATTAATTCAGGCATGTCTTGCTATCCACTGAGGATGTATTTCTTCTCTGAATATCTACAGCAAGACGTAGGCAGAATGTTGAGCTCAGGACAAACCATCAACCATCCATCTGCATCTATGGGGATTAGAAAGGGTCCCAATTCTGTGTGAAGAAGGGAACTGCTAGGTGCTGTGAGAAAGCACACACAGGCAAAGACCATGAAAAGGAAAAGTAATGCCAAATAAGACTCACCATGCATGCTGGGGAGGCAGATTCTTAGCAGCGAGGGGTGCTTAAACACCTGGACAGATTGCCACAGGGCACAGTGTTTTCCATCACTATCAATATTTGTACAAAGATGAGACATCTTCTGACAAGGAAATCAGCTTAGCCAGAAGCTTTCACGCACAAAGCAGTAAGCATGGGTGGGAGTCAGCGATCTGTGCTATGCAGGTGGCCAGCCTGGAAGAGTTAATAGCCCTTTCTGGCTTCAGAGCCACGGGAAATATTGTGATTTAATCAAGCACAGAAAACCCACATGGGCAAAGGCTCAGCTCTGGAAGACTGCCAACCCGCCGAAGTTGGGCTGCAAATGAAATGCCCTGTCCTTCACTTGCACCGCTGGCAATCAGAGCAGCTGGTCCCAGGACCCCAGAGTAACACAGGGGCTTGGGATTTGAGCTGTAAGCAACCAGTGAAAACAAATAGATGGATATGAGGCAGACTTTGTGTACCTGAGGAAAGCAAACACAGGAACAGGGCTGAGTGATCATTCACACCCACAAGGGGACAGGCATGGTCGGGAAACAGGCATCATCTTTCTTCAAGTGCTTCCTCACCTAGTCCCGTGATCCCCTCTGGCTTCATTCATGTAAAACACAAGAATATGAATGAGAAACCCTGTGAAGTGGAGAGGAGGAGGGGGAGAGGAGAAGAAAGGATTTCATGCTACCAGGGCAACCGTCACCATGGCAACTATTTAATTAATGAGCTGCTGATGAACCCTACCAATATGGTTCTAGTGAAGTCATGCTGTAGTAATTACCAGAGTTTCATTCATCCTGTCCTGGCAGGGGCTGCACAGGCAAGCTCCGACAGACGAGAGAAAACAGCTTGCTGAATCAATGGAAGGAGAGCACGTGCCTGGGAGCGTGCTCCATTGCTCCTCCGAGCCAGCTCCCCGGGCACTCGAGCATGGAGACCGCATGCAGTCCAACCCATCTTACAGTCCCACACTGCCAAAGGGCAACCCAGCTGGCCTCCTGCCACCCACCGACACAGGCAGCATTCACAAGCAGTCTGCAGAGCCAGCTCTCCCCCTCCCTGCTATGCCTTCAACCTCCAGAAGATGAAACGGAAAGTAAACAAGTGAACCGCCTATTTGCCTTCTCTGGCTGAAGGATTTCTCTTTTCATCCAGCAGCATAACAGCCACATGGGCATCCTATGTGGAAAAGGAGCTCCTAATAAACCCAGTGAGGTTTTGAGGGGCATGTATGTATCAAGAACTCTGAGGAGATGAGGGCTATTAAGTACAGAAAGAGGACAAATAAAATACCACAGGTGAACTACATAAAGCAAAAAAAAATATTACTAAAGGTGAGCACCAGGTCAGCTAATTTACCTGTTCTCATGAAACGAGAAGGTGCTCCGTAATGCTGCAAGTGTTGAAAACACATCACACCACTACCCTGCGTCATTACTTGCTCCGCAAAAATCCTCAGGCTTTGTAGGACATGGACATGATTTACACCGATCACAAAGACAGGACATCTTACAGTTGTATTGGATTGAAAGATGTGGAAGTGTACAAACTCATAAGCTGCAGGATATACCCGTTTTTAGCACTTGCTGTCAACAAGCCCATTTTAGAAAACACAAATTAGCCTGCCAAATATTTTTATCACAACTGAGAGAAATCACAAGGATTCACATCCAAGTCAGCTAAATCTCAGCCCACAGGATTATCTTTGCACCCTGGAACTGCCACCACAGTAAGAATAGCCGTACATTGTAGAGAATTCAGTGTACACTACCCTGACCATCCTGGAGATCAAAGGTCAGGGACAGAAGTGGTGGGTTTTACTTTGTAGCCTTTAAACAAGCACACCTGCATCTGAACTTATCATCTAGACTCCCTTTATAATCAACAGAGACAAATAAGCCCCTCTTGTTAGTAGTTTCAGGTGTCTATCCATGGATAATTTCCTTCTAGAAGCACTCAGGTCTCCTCTCAAAGGACACAGCATCTATCAAATCAGTGAGTATGGATGGAAACGTGACAGATATTTATACCTGGAGGACCCTGTTCTTATACAGCATCCTCATTCCTATTCTCCACATGAGTACTAGGTTGGCCTGAAACAGCAGTTAAATATAGGAGCATGGTTAAGTATATGTCAGGAAACAGTCCTTGTGCTCATATGAAATGCCAGCATCACCCAGGCTGAGTTGTCTCTGAGATCATATTGGCTAAGTTTCAATTGTGTGGTACTTCAGGTGCACAGCGGTAGAGAAGATGAGGAGTAGTCTAGATCACAACCAGCTTCTGGAGTATCACATCCTGTCTGTACCCTGAAAAAACACATTTATATCATAGCCTGTCTGTTTGAGACCAGATGCACACCTGAAAAAAAGGTGCTTTTCTAGATAATGTGCTGAAAGATGTGGGCAGAGAAAAGCCCTAAAAGTCTCTCTGCCAGGGTGCTTCTCTCCTGTTAATATTGCGCAGTAGTGGTGCTTATATGAGATTCTGTTTGCAATGTTGTTCAAATCCCATAAAATCTAAATTCAGTTTCCTTTAAACTTCATTATGGGGCTCTAAATGCAAACAACTCAGTCACTCTGATCCTGTTCTGGCACCACGGAATCAGTCTTTATTTCTCTGACGAAAAAAATAAATCAGGAGAAACCTTTTTTACCCAGCTTCCAGCCTCATTCTTTACAACATTTAAAAATGAGATCAGCAGCAGCCTCATCATTTTCTCTTAGAAAAAGTGAACTTTATTTACTTATTTATTTACAGAAAAAGAAAACTTTCTCCCCCATGCCAGTACTAAAACATCAATGACAAATCAGTACCAAAGCAAGACCTGCCAGGACCCCTCATAACACAGCACGTACAAGGTCTGCAATGGAGGTCTGCCATTTTTCCCCTAAAAGCTCTTCTATTTATACTCATCTTGGCAGGCTTAAAAGTACCTGCCAGATGGACAGATAACTGACATCCGGAAAAGACACTCCACCAGCTGCTGTTAGCAGGGGTTGGGAAGCGTGGGGGCTGGTTAATAAGAAACCACTTACTTCCTCAAGGCTGCTAGCTGCCCGCTCCCTTCCTAGGGCTTAATGGAATTTGGAGAGAGTATTTCAAGTCAGACCATCTGTCAGCACACATATATATCAGAGCACCTTGTTTGCAAAGCACAAGTTTCGCTTCTTCACAGGAATCTTTGTTGGTGTACCCTCCCTCATCACTCTGACTTCCACAGTGATTCCCACAGGGCAGGGCTGGACCTGGATGGTACTTAGTGCTGATGAGATGGCGAGCTGAAACCCACGCCAATGCACAGAGGGCTCCTTGGATAGCTGTTGGCTGCAAGTCAAGAGGTAGCCCATACCCAGCAGAGGGATAAGAGAAGAGAACTAGCTTCCACACCATTTGGAAGCTGTTAGCCAGCAGGCAGTCTTAGGTGGAAAGGCCCTGGGGGAGATGCTAGAAGCCAAACTGAAGGACCTGGCAGAGCACTTGCTTTGAAAACAGAGCAAACCGCACCCTGGCCTACACTGGATGCTTGGTCAGCAGAGCAAGAGGAGTTGCTAAAAAATCATGTCATCTCTTACCCACTGCAAGAATCACAGGGTTTTTTAAACGCATCCATATTTGGGACTTTTCTAACAGTATTCCTGATTTTATGATCTTTATCTCTTACTTCTTAGCTTTGCTAAGATTTTCCCATGAGGTAACGTACCAATGGTGTTTATTAACATCCCGAAAGAAGATTTCCTATACCTTTCTGTGTTTAGCTTTTCCTCTGTGATTTCAAAAACCAAACACACTCTTTTCCTTTCACTGCAAGCAGGGAGCCTGACATAATCATGGGACTCCAGAAACAAGGGCTTTAGATCAACTGCAACTTGTGTGAGCCCCGAAGTTCACAGGCATTTGCCCCACATTTCTCTGAAACAGTGTTGTGTTTTATTCTTCTTTTTAACATAAAGCAATGAGTAGGCTCCCATGACAGGTAACAGCTGAGCCCATGTGGGCAAGCTGAACAACCAGGCAAAAAGCTGCAAGCATTTTTGCAGTCTGTTGATCAAGAGAACCACTAGAATAAAGCCACATACTCCTTTACACTGCATCAGTATCTGCAGTTGGCTAAACCCCCTCTCTTCTCCCTCTGCCTTCATGGCCCCATTTGTAAAGCAGCAGTGTGATGCTGTTCTTCTTCATGAGCTCCTGAGAAGCATGATTTATAAAAGCAAGGGACTGTTATCCTTCTGCTTAGAGGGAAAGACCCCTGCCTGCACACAGAACATAATTAGTGAGTTCGACTGATGGATTAGTTTGCAGCAGGTTTTGTTCCACAAAACCTAGACATGTGTTAACACGGCACTTACCTGTAGCTCATTCAGTTCATTTATTTCTATCTTATTAGTATGTTTGCCTGCAGGAGAAGAACAAATGGAAACAATTGTTCGTATATTTCTTCTTCTGGGCCATGTTATTTCAGAGATCTGCCTCATATTAATAAGATATATGTGACAAACACTACAGCTCCTCTGTGTCTATGATCTCATTTATAACTAGAATAATCTTCACTATGCTGAAATTAAAGAAGCTACTTATAATTTAAGGGCTGGTGCTCATATCAGCATCCACCTAATGCAATATCAGCCGCAGATTCCACCTCTCCTCAACAGTTTTGCAGACGCATGCAATTTCACCCAAAAGCGCCATTTTTCTTAAAACACCGGATCTTGGAGGCTTAATTTGCCTGGTTTTTTCTCCTTTATTCTTGTTTTCCTTTTTGGGGTTCATTTTTATTTTAATCCTTTTCAATATGTTGCTGTCCAACAATATGTTGCTGCCTGCTTGATAGGGAGGTTGTAGTGATATGTGGGTGATCACCAGCAATGAGTGAATGATATTCTAGAGGTAGAAGTCAGAAGAATGAAATGGAAAAAGGCAAATCTTGCCTCCCACAGAGCTGCAGGGAGGGTCTTAAATGGGAATGGTAGTGCAAGCCTCAGTTGCACTGATGTCACAAGCAGAAAGGGAGGAACTGTGTGATGCAGGCAGAAACAGCTTTGGAGGAGGTCAGGGCTTCTTCCATGACAGCATTCAGATATCTTGGCTGAAAAACTCAGGAAATAGCTGCTTTTTTGCTGGGACAATTTGCTGTTTTAAATGAGACAAAAATCATGGGTTTGCTTTTACATTCTTCCCCTGCTTCACAGCTGTCTGCACCACAAAGGCACGCTCCTAACCCCTCAGTGCTATTGCCAACAGCTGGGGCAGTGACAGCCTTCCACTGTAGTGTCTGTCTGGGAATGATGAAGCAGGAGCAGTAGGTTGTCACTAGGAGTAGGACATAACTATTAAATGTCGCCAGCTCATGTAAGTACTCCATTGTCACTCATTTCAGCATGAAATTTGCTGTAAGGGCACAACTCAAGTGTTCTGGAACAATAATCTACAGCATTGCAATTCTTGAAGACCTCTTAATGAAGGGAAACACTTAAAATTAATACTTGGCTACTAGAGGAATTGGCCAGTTCATCAGAACTTTATTACTGTTAACATATTACCTTTCCCACGTAAAGTTTAATGAATGCAATGAGAGAATACAGAGTGACACGAGCAGCAGAAAGACCAGAAATGTCAGAAGGGGCAGCAAGCCACCCCAGACTGGTCCTGGACAAGGACAGCTCATAGAAGGCAATGCTACAAATACAGTCAAATAGCTAAAAGTAAGTTTAACCTATTTTTAGAATAGTTGGATTCTCATAGACAATGTCCCTTATGTTGAGAGTTAACATTTCAAAATAGCCCAGTAGAAACTAGGCCACATTGAAGATACTGAGAGATTAGATATCAGTTCTGGAAGATTTGTTCATTTTCAGTAGACAGATAGTGGATCATATGATGGAGTGAAAAAAAATCTGGAAGCCTCTGAGTTCAGGATTTGGGCATTCTGGTGAATTCCAGTCTTCTGCTGGAACTTCCTAAACTTCTGGTATTCGAAACGGAAGGACACTCAACAGCCAAAATTTTCCGTAGCTGTTGCTAATTTATTTATGAAAGGATTTTTTGCATTATTCTGCCAATTTTTTTTTTCAGTTTGGCAATTTTGTTATGCATTGTTGGACATTTTAACACTGAGTCTGTATGTGTTCAATACACTTAATTTCATGACAAAGTACACAAGTTTAAGTTTCTTTAAAAGTCTGCTCCTCATTGTGAAGCAGGCAACATTCCCTAACAGTCTCCCAGAAAGGGCTTCACATCCAAAATGATTTCTTTGTTTCTGCAGCAACACTTGAAGCTATGAAGGAACCCCTCAATACATCTTCACCTTTGCTTCAAGAAAAGGACCCTGGCAGGTCCAATTTCTTCTCCTTGAGTATGTGTTTCTCCCAGTTTATCAGTAAATGTGGGTGATCAAAAGAGAACATTGCTTAAAACTGCCACTCAACTTGATTTGTTTACTCCCTTTGTAGGAAGAGAGTGAAAAGGCTCTTTCATATTTGCATAGAGCCGTAAAAGGGAAATAAAGACCAAGATAAAACCATGTAAGCAGAGAGATATGGCAGGACAGCATGTTAAATGGAACTGCTCTGGACAGTTGTGTGCTTCCTGTGCTTCCTTCCAGTTGCACTGCACTGAGCAACAATACTTGGTGAGGAGTTATGAGCAGAGCCGGTGCCAAGATCCTGCAGAGGCTTCCACCTACAATGGATCAAGTTCTCCAAAAGTCAGTACACCAGTCTACTAGGAAATGAGTTGTACACTGTGTTCAAATAAAACTGAGTCTCCTTTATCTTTCCCTGAACAGGACTGACACAAAAATAAATTCTTTGTGATGACAAACTCTTAATTTGGTTCAATTACCTGCTGTATTAAATTGCTGAATCCAGTGATTTATTAATTTAGTCTTAATTGTGAACTTATTTTCATCCTTGTCCTGTTCCTCTTTAATTAGTTTCAGGAAACTAATAAATTAGCCTAATAATGTGCTTGATAAGCACATACTTGCTCACTTTTTTCTTTTAGTAAAATCCATAAAGAGCATATGGGGCTGGTCTACCCCTTCAAGTCATGTGAACATTTGATTCTGCCTAAGATCTGAAGCCCAAATTCACAGAGACAAGCAGGAGCCTAAACCCCATGTTAATAGAACCTGCTCTCATTTAGTTATTTGCTTATTTATTTTAATGAATTGGTGCCTTTTGCTGCCTTCCCTGCACAAGTGAGAGGCCTTTCCTTGCTGAAGGTCCAGCGACCCCAGCATGAAAAAATCAATGCTGCTTTATTCTACACAGCACTTGGGCTTGTAGGTTAGTTGTGCTGGTATTTGGCTGGTTCCGAGGCACCATACAGGCCACCACACAGAAAATATTGTCCGCAGCAATTGTGTGCTCTCCATATTCACACACCACTCTAGGAAAGGTGCAAGTTCTGTGGGGAAACAGTCTAAGCACTCATGCCAGAAACAAGTCTGAACTTTATAGATAGGCTCATTATCTGAGCAAACCAAAATGCTCAGTCTGAAAGGTCTCTAATCCCTAATCTGTAAGAGCCCATTCCCATGTCTATGCTGGACTTTCTGCACCAAATCAGAACGACTTTCAGTAAGCAGGGTTCATGAATAGCTTGTCTTCTTTCCACTTTACTGCTATTCACCAAAAGGCTGGCTCCACTGCCTCTTGCCAAATACCTTATCACTGTATGGCACAAGCACTACATATCAAGACTCTGCATCCAAAAGGCTGTGGACTGTCTAGGACTGACGCTGTGTCCTAGTCCCAGAAGGGACTGGGACCTTCAAAGACAGCCTGGAACAGAAAAGACCTGAAAACACCCTGTGCCTCCTGCCCCCTGAAACCCACACTTCTTATTCTGCATGAAGGGGAGAATGCAAACAGATGTCTGTGCAGACATGCAGCCTAACTCCAGGTGCACACAAAGAAATGTTAAGTGAAGAGCAGTGCCCATAAGCATCCTTTGTTATTCGACTGTGTTAGCCTCTGACATGGGCTATTTTCTGTGTCCAGAACAAACAAACTAAATCCATTAATAAAAAGAGGGGAAGAAGAAAAATAGGGGAGAATAATGTTTTTAAGGAGCTTCTTGAAAGAGAAACCTATCAATTGCTGTGAGAAGAGCTGTGTTATCATAGCAATGTGGAGTTTAAGTCATATTTCAAAAAGGCAGGGTGTTCATTAGTTTTTGCTCCAATTTGTTGTTTTCTAGTCCCTGGAGGAACCTTGTGTCAGACATCTGTGCCAGAAATAAAACCAGAGAGTCAGTGTCCCCTCTTTTTCTATTAGTGTAATTCCACTGTCATGTGATCCTCAGGGTAAATTCCAGTAAGATCTGCCTCTTCCCCCACTCCAAATGAGCCCTTAGCCTCACTCAATTCACTCTCTGTCTGACTGCCAAGTGAAAGAACAATTATTAGCAGAATGATCCTCAAATGAGCACTGAACAGGAAACAGAGCTGATCAACCAAGGCAGAAAACTGTCCAAACTACAGCCAGGGTTTTCTGCTCACTTAGAATTCTGCCTGGCACTGCTGGGAGTAGCCCAAACACATTCACATCACCCTGGTGCAGTAAGGACCTCTGCTTACAGCAGAATAGAGTAAAAGAGGGCCAAAGAGTGGGAAGTTGATCCCTGATGCAGGCACAAAATAAGAGACATGTTTGTGACAGTCTGTAAATGCACAGGCAGATCCATACAGCCTGAGAACCGTCACTTGGAGGTTTTAAATCCAGACTGAGCCAGCACACACCCCTTAGGAAAACGCCAGATAAGGAAGTCTCATGGTCCAGACCACTGCAGTAGTCTCAGGCCTTCCAGTCTCTTTCTATACAGCCCTCACAAAGCACTATGGCCATTTTTCTTCTTTTGAAAACTGTGTTTCTCATCTACATGATATTCCTTTGCGATGAGAGAACTCCTGATGTCCCTGGGCAGTGACCACAGCCAACCCTGGGAACTGGATAAAAAGGCTCAGCCACAGTCAGGAGTTTTGCCTTCCAGGAAGACAGTCACAGACAATTTAGCCCTTTATTACCATAAGCAAATGGTCATCTCCAGCAATAGAATGATTATGCCAAACACCATATTCAATTTGTGAGCCTCCCCAACAAACAAATCAATTGCCATTCCTAGTTGGGATCATTACACAGCTTTTTTCCCTTCTGCATTGTTTGCTCAGTAATACTGCTCTGTGTCTTCATTAAATAGCAGTGATTTGGAAAGAAACAACCATAATTCATATTTTGAAAGTCATCCTCCCATGTACCCATTCACTTACTATTCCTAATTAAGTTCATGAAAGATAAATTCCTTAATGATTATGATTTGTAATGTTAATTAATTAGCTGCTTTTCCATTAAGCATTCAGAGGTTTCCAGCACTACATTGATTCCTTAATTAGCCTGTGGCGAAAAAAGTGAGTAGCCTGCTTCGTTCTCTTTGTCCCTGAGGCAAATTATCTGCTGCTTGGTCTTCCAGTCCATATCCTTTCTCATTCCATGCAGAAACCTTTTCCTCTACTGCTGCAAATGTACCTGCTTTGCTCACTCATCTTTCTAAGAGGATAACATAACCCAGGAACAGGCGCAGTTGACTCACTTAAGGAAGGTGAGTCAACTACTTCCCTGGGGAGAAAGTACTTTGATACGAACCCTGCCTCTCTTCATGCTCCCCAAAGTGAGTAGACCTGCAACTGAAGAGCTGCCTAGCATCCTGCTACACCAGGATGTCACTTTCTAACATCCAGCTTGAGATGAGAATCCCCATAAGTGCTGAGATCTGCCTGATGCCAGTATCAGGGATGGTATCTATATTGCAATTCCAGTTAGTCTGCCAGGAGCTCCCTGGAACTTCAGCTTCATCACAGTTTCCAAGGCAACTTCTTTGGTTCCTGGTGTTGATGGGCTTTGGAGGATGCCCACAGTTGTTTTGCAAGCTCAGCCTGTCCTCTCTGCCCTGATGGCAGTGACAGAAGCTCCATTAGACACAAGGCTGAGGCTGCACTTTAAAGTGAAAATTTTCAATATCTCCAAAACTTCTGGGCAAAGCTGTAGTTCTCAGCAATGCTCTCGGTTGGGTGCATTCTCCAGATCTGGCACCAGATGAGCACAGAGCACAGGGATTCGCCTTCTAGCCCTTACTGCATTTTGGGAGGCTGAAACCAATGCCTAAGCTGCTATGAGCAGTAGTCGCAGGCCTGAATTCCTGCTGCACTATCTGTTCCACGTCTGGTTGCCAGCTGTCTGTGGAATAAGCTTGCTGATATCTCCTAGAGAATGCAGAGGTTTCCATGTGTCCTTGCCAAGGATGGTCACCATGGGAATGGGCTTGTAGAACACAGATGGAGAAGGGAGTGAAGAGACAACTGAAACAGGGCGTCAGTTCACATTTGAGGACTGCTGCACATCCAGTTCACCCACAAAGATTACTCTGAGATGCACAGACAAGAGACCTTCCTTTCCTACACCATCCTGGAAGTATAGCAGAGCTTGGGACTTCTGTCCAGCCCTTCTTGGCCCCCTTCATGCAGCATGTGAAACTTTGCAGCTACTGGTCACCATCTGACCAGACTCCAAGCTGAGAGTAACCAAAGAAAGAGTTGAGTGGTTCAGCTATATCCAAGATGCTTTTTAACTGTCACTTTCAGAGGTACCCCTAAGCCACATTTCTTTCATACCACCATTCCCAAAACACAACACTTGGAAGGAATATCAGTAACTTTGGCCACCCCAAATGCAGCACACCTGACCAAAGCTGAAGGCCTTTTTAAGAGGTCAGAGCATATAGCCATGGAAGGGTGCAATCTAGGGACCTTGGCTTCAGCTCCATATTTCTCCGCACCCCTACTCATCATCCACATGATCGATATACCCAAGGGTGCTGCTCCACAGGCCAGATTACTCCTTGCCTCTCTACAGGCAGTATAGCAGCAGCCCTCAGGGGCAGCCTCAACCAGTTTGCTTCCAGAGTCTGATATATAAACTTAGTAATGTGCAAGGAGCTATTGGAATCACAGTAAAACAGGGTCCTCCTGGACCAATGCAAGTGTGTGAGGAGCTTGCATAGTACCACTTACCAGCAGGAAAAGCTCCATGCTAAAATAGTAGCAAATACATTAGTAACAAGACACAACTTCTTTGCCCTTTGCACACGGAAAGACTGCCATCAGCAGTTGTAGCTCCTCCCAAAGCACCATACTGTTATTACCCTGTCATTAGTTACTGCACTTCACTTGGTTCCTACAACAAATCCAGCTCATAACTCAAGGCCCAATGGTATCTTGTTATGGGTTCAGCAGTAGCAGTCATTTTTTCTCCTTTTTAGTGGCTGGTGTGGCGTTGTGTTTCTAACTTTCAGCCTGAGAACAGTACTGATAATACCGATGTTTGTAGCTACTGCTTAGAATGTTTA
>WYDI02007515.1:0-16478 GCA_009867235.2 Psittacus erithacus | reverse complement strand
TCGTGGAAGGTAGGAGCAGGATAACAGGACAAGCAGTCTTTTACTGTGTCACTTTGAAGGTATGTTGAGCTCTCAGCTATGCTTCCTTCCTACACCATGACCTAGACATATAGAATAGGCTAGACAAGTCTAGACTAAACTAGACCTGGTTAGAATAGGCTAGAATAGAATAGAATATTTGGAATCAATTTAAATTGATTCTTATCTGTCAGATAAGAGTAGGAAACAAATGGGGTTACACCTCAGCCGCCTTCTCTCCCTCTCTCAGCTGCGCTCTTCACATCTGGAAGTATTCTTTAATAATATCAAACGTTCCTTTAAGTTTGGTACAGGAAAGGCACACTGTCGTGGAAGGAAGGAGCAGGACAACAGGACAAGCAGTCTTTATTGCATCTCATTGTAGGTATGTTGAGCTCTCAGCCATGCTTCCTTCCTACACCGTGACCTAGACATTTAGAATAGACTAGAAAAGTCTAGACTGAACTAGTCTGGGCTAGAATAGGCTAGAATAGAATAGAATATTTGGAATCAATTTAAATTGATTCACATCTGTCAGATAAGAGTAGGAAATAAATGATGAGGTTACATCTCAGCCGCCTTCTCTCCCTCTCTCAGCTGCACTCTTCTCATCTGGAAATGTGCTTTAATAATATCAAACATTCCTTTAGGTTTGGTACTGGAAGGCCACACAGTCATGGAAGGTAGGAGCAAGGTAACAGGACAAGCAGTCTTTTTCTGTGTCACATTTAAGGTATGTTGAGCTCTCAGCCATGCTTCCTTCCTACACCATGACCTAGACATATAGAATAGGCTAGACAAGTCTAGGCTAAACTAGACTGGGCTAGAATAGGCTAGAATAGAACAGAGTGTTTTGGAATCTCTTTAAATTGATTCATATCTGTCAGATAAGAGTAGGAAACAAATGATGAGGTTACACCTCAGCTGCCTTCTCTCCCTCTTTCAGCTGCACTCTTCTCATCTGGAAACATGCTTTAATAATATCAAACATTCCTTTAGGTTTGGTATAGGAGAAGCACACAGTCGTGGAAGGTAGGAGCAGGATAACAGGACAAGCAGTCTTTATTGTGTCACATTTAAGGTATGTTGAGCTTTCAGCCATGCTTCCTTCCTACATGACATAGACATATAGAATAAGCTAGACAAGTCTAGACTAAACTAGACTGTGCAATAATAGGCTAGAATAGAATAGAATATTTGGAATCAATTTAAATTGGTTCACATCTGTCAGATAAGAGTAGGAAACAAATGGGGTTACACCTCAGCCGCCTTCTCTCCCTCTCTCAGCTGCGCTTTTCTCATCTGGAAACGTGCTTTAATAATATCAAACATTCCTTTAGGTTTGGTATAGGAGAAGCACACAGTCGTGGAAGGAAGGAGCAGGGTAACTGGGCAAGCGGTCCTTAACCATGTCACTTTGAAGGTATGTTGAGCTCTCAGCCATGCTTCCTTCCTACACCATGATCTAGAAATATAGACTAGGCTAGACAAGTCTAGACTAAACTAGACTGGGCTAGAATAGGCTAGAATAGAACAGAATATTTGGAATCACTTTAAATTGATTCACATCTGTCAGATAAGAGTAGGAAACAAATGATGAGGTTACACCTCAGCCGCCTTCTCTCCCTCTCTCAGCTGCACTCTTCTCATCTGTAGGGATTTTTTAATAATATCAAACATTCCTTTAGGTTTGGTACAGGAAAGGCCACACAGCCGTGGAAGGTAGGAGCAGGATAACAGGACAAGCAGTCTTTATTGCATCACATGCAAGGTATGTTGAGCTCTCAGCTGTGCTTCCTTCCTACAAGACCTAGACATATAGAATAGGCTAGACAAGTCTAGACTAAACTAGACTGGGCTAGAATAGGCTAGAATAGAATAATTTATATTAGAAGGTAGTAGCTGGATAGCAGGCCTAGAAGCCCGTATCTCCTGAATAATGAGAACTTGAAGAACGAGCTCTGGTTCTGACCACACCAAGTTACTGATGACTTCCTTGTCTTTTAAATGCCATGTACTCGCACCTGGCATGTTGATCTTGATAGTTCTTCCTCGTACTGATGTGAGTGTGATTTTTTGTTAGGTGGGATATATGGGTGTTATTTTCCGAAACCATTTAGGATCAGCACTTCCTGGGCAAATCCAGGAGGAGTTTACATCTCCTGAAGGAATTCAGTACTGTGAGATCTGCTCTACTCTGATCTGATTTGAAAGCTCTGGGGTACATCTCAGTGGCTGCCTTAAAGGCCTGGTTTTTGACCAGTGTCTGAGAGAGTCGTGGTTTTGTAATGCAGATTTTGTCTGCAGTTGAGAAGAGATTTCTATCACTACAAAACTGTTAAAAGGTTGTTCTCTGTCGCATAGTTGTCATTTTTAAAGTGTATATGCAGATTTTTCCCGATGGACAAATTTGCATTCCTTGATAGAACGATTACCATTAAAATGTTTTTCACGTTATTCATATGTTGCTTATAAGCATAGCTGAAAGTTGCCCTGTCTCTCCAGGGCTGTGAGACAGATCCATCTATCTCTTCTTTGTCAATAAAGTTTGTTTACGACGGCACTATTACTCTGCATTCAAGCGTGTTTTTTCTTACATGAATATTTATTTAAAGGTTGCTTTTTCAGGAGAGGTACGAGGGCTCAGCCCAGTTACAGGTTTTGTAACAGCTGCAAATTATCCTGGAGAAATACTGCTTTTAGTCGAAAGAGTTGGACCAGGAAGACGAAGACTCTAAAGACTTTAATCTGTAGTTTGTAGCTCATGTTAGTAATGGGGACAATTAAAGGCTAGATTTTTCTCAAGTATTTTATTCACATAATTACCTCCAAAAATCTTGACTTAAACCGCTTGCCCAGAGACATGCAGAAATCCTCATTATGATGGGAGTCAAATTAAGCTCTAGTTTCTTATCTCTACTCCTTTTTGTTCAACGTACTGCTAACCATCTTTTTAATACTAGGTTGACTAAAACAGATTGCAAATTCTTTTTGATCCCATAACAGCGAGCTGTATATTTGAAACATCAGCCACATTTATGTCATTTATACTGTATACTTCATGTGCTGTGTGAAGGACATCTCCAAGTTTCAAACTAGTACCAAAATGGAGATTAGTACTCTTGAGTAAAGCTATCCGTATGTTTTTACAGTCATCATTTTCATAATTCTAAAGAGTTATCAGTTGTTGGCAAAAAGTTTGTTTCCACGTCATTACACTAATGTCAAGATCAAGGCTTTTGCTTCAACTTCAGTATAGCTTTGTGCATTGGCTGAAATGTAGTGACAGTGCATCTGTTAGCAAGATCTGTTTACTGCTTTGTATTATTTGGCTACTGTTGGTGTAAAGGGTTTTGGGCTAGGCCAGAACATCCTGGGATGGGCCAGAACATTCTGGGCTCAAACATCCTGGAATTGGCCAGAGCATCCTGTGCTTGGCCTGAACATAGAGGGGAGTGGCCAACCAGAGGGTAACACATAGGGCCAATCAGAGGGTGGTGATGTTCAAATCCAGCCAATCCTGTTAGTAGCATGAGAACAAAAGGTGTAGTCTATATGGAACCAACAGGAAGGGTCTCTGACAGTAAAGAGATCTCCGACAGTAAGAAGTTTTTGGTGTGAAACTCTGCTGGAGTCCCTGTCTTTCATCTCCACAGGCTGTATCCGTGTTTCTCTGCTATCAAGCGTGTTAAGCTTGCACCCTTTCTGTTGAATATAAACTTGTATCTCTTAACTCCATTGCTTAATCTTTGTCCTAAACTCGTTATCTCCTGGCCTTCGCCGGGCAGCAATGGCATTGTGTTAGTAACCCAAGCATAAGGTCTGCATTTGTTCTTGTTTTCTTTTGCTTTTTCACTTATATGTAAGCTTTCTGAAAGCAAGTTGAGTCAAAGGGATTGACAGTAAAATGCAAGCTTAATAAAGAGCAATCTAGACAATTTAGGTCAAGTCTTGGCTCCCCTGAAATGCTCCATTACTTTAGTAAGAGTATGTGTTACTTCTGACTGATGATTGGAAAAATAAGCCCTGTGGTATAAATAATGCTTATATAAAGAAATTACCTTCATTATGCACGAACTGCATTTCAGCGGCGCATTCTTACCCTAATGCCAGCTGAAGTCATGAGGTGGTGACACTGCTGCACGTTTTGCTGTTAGGTCTTGCATTTTAAGTTCTGATTATCCATTTAAAGGGGAAATGCTGCAGGGCTTCTCACTCCCTGACTCAGACAATTTAGGAGGAAGTAAAAGACCCTCTGCAAGTTGTTTGTCATACGGGTTTATCGTGCTTGAGTTACTGAAACCTATAAATGAATAGTAGTTATTAAACTGATGAGAAAAATTTCTATCAGGATGATTTATAGGTCACTATGCCTTTAAGAGTCACTTGGCACCCTTCAGGATGAAGCATTATTTGTTCCCACCCACATCCTTCTTTTTCTAACCTCAACATGAATACAAAGGCACAGCAGAGAGGTGAGAAAGCTTTTAGGCGCAGGGCACACCTCCAAAGTTAGATGTTAATTTTGATTATAAAAGGTGGGGAGAGGGCAAGATAGAGACTTAGTTTTCTAATGAATACCAGCTGAACAAACCTAGTAAATTGGGCAGAATTTCAGTGCTAAAGTCAAGAATACACTGCAGAACAGATTATTTCAAATGTACTTAGAAAGCAAACCACACTTGGCATTTATTTGAAGTCAGGTGCTGCTGTTCACAGCAAAATGACAAACAATCTGTGAAATGATACCTCCTCATTTCCTACGCGGCTTTAGTGATTTGCGTACTTATATTCAGTGTAAATGGCATGAAGCATAAATGATCATACAAAGAACGATGCCATTTATTAAAGTCTCCTGGTAAGGAATAATTGCCTTAGCATAAATGTATTGCTGTAATGTGAGTAATGGTAAAAGCGTAACAGAAGCATGCTGCTGGATCTAAGAAAAGTTTGGACTTAAAGGCTGCTAGTATACTTTGATGCTAAGTTGAATTTTCTGATGTAGGAAATGCAGGTTGATAAACCATGTTGTCCTTATGTGGGTTGGAGTCATACATTTCAACACTGCGAAGCACTTGAAAAAGAAGCAAAAAATCTTAGACAAACTGAATTTGAATTTTTCACATGACCACTACAAATGTAAGAATAGGAACTGTCAGAGCTGGAAACGGGAAATCAGAGAAACAAGCTTGTGTTCGGGACTAAAAAGGGCAGAAAAGTAGAAGACATTAAAAAATGACATAACCACACAAGTGTTGAGGTTGGGAGGGACCTCAGGAGACTCCTGCTCAAGCAGGGATACCTACAGTCAGTTGTCCAGAACTGTGGCCAGATGGCTTTTAAGTATCTCCAAGGAGAGCATCTCTGCAACCTCCCAGCGCGACCTGTGGCAGTGCTCAGGCATCCTCACAGTAAAACAGTGTTAACTGATGTTCACAGGGAACCTCCTGTGTTTCAGTTTGTGCCTAATGCCTCTGGTCCTGTCACCACTGGAAAGAGCCTGCCTGTGACTTTCTTGCATCCTCCCTTTAGGTATTTATAAACATCCTCTAGTATGAGGTGTCCCTGCCCATGGCAAGGGGTTGGAACTGGATGATCGTAAGGTCCTTTCCAACCTAAACCATTCTATGGTTGATGAGCTCCTTCTGCGTCTTATCCAGACTGAACAGCCCCAGCTCTCTCAGCCTTTGCTCCTTTGAGAGGTGCTCCAATTCCTTAATCACTTTGTTCACCGTTCAGTGGACCCTCTCCAGGATGCCCACATCTCTCGTGTTCGTCTCAGTATCCTTATAGTTAAATGATTCAGGTATAGATATGGATAGACTGTAAGGTGAGTGCAAAATTGATTAGACCACTGGGCTTAAAGTGATGTGATCTTTGTAATACAAATTCCAGCTGATAGCTGGTGACCAGTGGCATCTCTCAGGTACCAGTAAGGAGCCAGTACCACTTAACATCTTCATTAATAGATGAGTGGATGGTGTGTTGCAGCAATTTCACAGATGCATTGTGGGGGGATCATCTGATGTTCTCATGGGCAGGAGCAGAGCTGCTGTTCAGGGGTATTTTTACTGCCTGAAGGAATGGCCTACCAGAAACCTCATGATATTGAACAATGGCATAGGACTAGTCCTGCACCTGGGGGACAACAACCTCATGCACCAGTACAGGCTGGAGACTGGCTCCTTAGGAAGCAGCTTTGCAGAAGAACGTACAGGACAAGAAGTTGGACAAGAGTTGGCAGTGGGCGGTGTGTGCTTGTGACAAGAGTCTGTCCTGGGCTGTATGAACAGGAGTGGAGCTAGCAGGCTGAGGAAGTGATCCTTACCCTGCACTTGGCATTTGTAGGATCATACGTGAAGTGCTGTGTTTAGTTTTAGGATCCGCAGTACCAGAGAGACAGTGGACGCCAAACAAGACGGTCATGGGGCTGCAGCACACTGCGTATGAGAAGTGGCTGAGAGAATTGGGTTTGTTCATTCTTAAGAGGAGAAGGCTTAAGGGAGATCTTACTGCTGCCCACAACTACGTAAAGACGGGGTGGAGAAAAGATGGGCAAACTCATCTTTCAGGTGAGACAGGGCAAAAGACAATGGATCAATGTTGCAACACATCTGAAGGGGGCTACAAGGATGCTGGAGAGGGGCTCTTCATCAGGGACTGCAGTGATAGGACAAGGGGTGATGGGTTCAAACTGAAACAGAGGAAGTTCAGGTTGGATCTAAGGCAGAAGTTCTTCCCTGTGAGGGTGCTGAGGCGCTGGCACAGGGTGCCCAGAGAAGCTGTGGCTGCCCCATCCCTGGCAGTGTTCGAGGCCAGGTTGGACGTGAGTTGGAGCACCCTGGTCTGGTGTGAGTTGTCTCTGCCCATGGCAGGGGGTTGGAACTGGATGAGTTTTAAGGTCCTTTCCAACCCAAACCGGTCTGGGATTCTGTGATTTTCATCAGTTAAGTTTTCAAAAGCTTTGTTCATGAGACAGGCTCACCAGTGCTGTGTAGAAGAGCAGAGAGAAAACCCAATGAACAACAAGACCTCCCCAATGAACTTAGAAATGCTCCCAGGCTTTCCCCTTTATTCCCCAGTTTTATTTACTTTGCCATTGGAAGGATAATAACCAAAATCTGTTTGTCATCATTCTTCCCTCCCTGAGACAGAAAGCTATTTGCCACAACTGAGCAAATGAAAGAATGAATCATTTCTACAATTAATGCAGTCTTTTCTCCCATTGATACAATAATTGACGGAGGATCACACTTTTCTTTTGGATTCATTCCTTAGTTAAGTTTATTTGATACATCTTGCATCTTAATGATGCTACTGCTCTGTAGACTGAATGTTAATTTTAAGTAATCACTCACATTCCTTAATATGCACATTGTTTTCTAGTGGCTGCTCAAATAAATCAAGTGATGTCATTTTTATTCCCTGACTGAACAAATCTGCAGTCACTTCCAGTGCAAACATCCATAAACATGAAGGAAATGCTTATTTTTTAAACAGGCAGGCATACAAACTTTGGAAATACTCTTCTGGGTTTATTTGCATGTGGAAACCACGATTTCCCCTATACCTGCAAGCAAATGAACACAAAAGGTGACAGCACATCTGTAGTGAATGCATTTGAAATTCAAATGGATATTGGCTTAGGGCTTGTTTGTTTGTACATGTTTTTGCAGTCCTTCAAGTGCAGCTGATGCACACAGTGTCAGGCTGCCATACAAAAGACATTATTCCCTCCAAATTCTGCCATCTCCCTTTCTGTAATGCATCCCCAGCAAATAAACAGCATCCTTTTTGTCCTGCTGATAGGCATTTAGGAGCTTCTTTAGCCAGTCTGCAGCAGTAAGGAGAAATAAAAAGGGCTTTCCTGATGCAGTGTGGCCAGACCACCAGACCTACCTTCCTAAGGTCTCTGCTGGCTTTCAGAGACAGTAGCTTTTTTAATGTTGCATCAGTCCTCAGTAAAATCCCTTCTCATCGTGGCCTAAAGCTCCTGGGAATGTCATAGCAGCGACACTGCCTTGAAACCGAAAGTCTAGGGTTTCCTAAAAGCTGAAGCATAATTATTGCCATCAACCATCGTGAGAATTTCAAGGGTGATGATAAATCAGTTTGAGGCTTGCTGATCTTGAAATCATTTAGATGCTTTAAAAAAAAACCCCAAAGCACCCCAATATAATACAATAATTATAGAATCATGGAATGGTTTGGGTTGGAAAGGACCTTAAATCTCATTCAGTTCTACAGGCAGGGACACCAGGTTGCTGCAAGTCCCATCCAGCCCAGCTTTGAAGGCTCCCAGCCATAATAATGCAACCAATATAATATAACCTCCAAACTATACAATCAAAACCTTATTTCGGTGTGAAATGTACTGTGGATGAGGAAAGGCCTCCCTCTGTATCCTGAAAACCTCTTTCCTGGGGGATTTTCTCTGGAAAAGCATACCACATATCGCCCTGTTGTGAACGCTGGGTACTACTGATGTGGTGGAAGGCTCTGCTAATGCTTAAAGAGCCAGGACAGCTATGAAGTTGTTTTAATTTCATTGATTTACAGGTGCAGGCTTGAGGGCAGTTGGAACAGGCTTTGGCAGAGGAGCAGTACACCAAGAGGTGCTACATTGACAGGCAGACATGTGAAGAGTGATGATTTTAGCTCCAGTTCATGGGTTGCCATGGTTAGTGCAATCTACTGCCCAGAATGGCTGGCTCAAGGGCATGCCGGCACTTTGTGTTCCAGCCAGGATTTAAACAAGGGCTGCAGGTTGCTGAGCTCCAGCCCTGACTTCAGGTTCTCATTCCCCGCCAGCGCAGGGCTCTCTCCTGGCTTCATCCCTATCTTTCATCCTCTGCAGGTTTTTGCATTGCCACAGATATTACTCACCTGCCCAGCCTTTGTTTTCCCTTCTATTGCTAACACACTCAAATAAAGCATTTCTCCTCTGATTCCACCTCCTCCGACTGTTGCTCATTACTCACCACCTTCCCAAGGGTATCCAGTTGAACTGAGGTGCCTCCTGGGATTAACCGTGGGAGATAATCAGGACAAGCTTGCAAAGCATTATCTCCTTTGCAAGCCTGACTGTCCTGCTGTTATTTGTCCATTTATTTGCATTTTTTGGCTCATTATTATTATTTTGCACTTGTTGTAAGTTCCAAAGCTCTGTCAAGAAAGGTTTGATGCTTGTTTAAGTGGATAAACTCAAAGAGGTTTCTGTGATAATATTCAGGTATCGACTGTTTTAACAGCCCATTTGGTGGCTGAGACAGAGCAGGAGTGACCTCAGTGATAACTTAGGTAGGCTGAGCCCAAGGCAGAGCCTCCAACCAGCTGGAGACAAAGATAGGGCTCAGTCCCAACCCTGCAGATACCAAGCCATGCCTGCTCCTAGGCTGAGCTACCATGCATGTGACAAGAGCCATAGCAACAAGTCTGGGGGGAAGTTTGAAGATAAAGTGTGTTGACATAAAGTATTCTACAAGTATCAAGAATAAAACAAAAGATATAAACATTATAAAAGTCATTATAAGGGAATAATTTGACAGGAAAACCACGCTTGAAATACCAGAAATATGTCTTGCCCATGTATAAAATGAGAAGAAAGCAAGCAGCTTTTCACAAACAGATACCAGTGATTTGTCCCTGCCCATGGCAGAGGGCTCGGAATTACCTTATCTTTAGGGTCATCGATAAATCATAGGGTCATAGACTTAGAGAATGTTTGGGCTGGAAGGGACCTTCAAAGCTCATCCAGTCCAATCCCCTGCAATGAGCAGGGACATCTTCAACCAGATCAGGTTGCCCAGAACCACATCCAGCCTGGCTCTGAATGTCTCCAGGGATGGTTCATCCACCGCCTCTCTGGGCAACCTGTGCCAGGGTTTTACCACCCTCATTGTACAGAATTTCTTCCTCACATCCAGCCTGAATCTCCCTCTTTCAGTTTAAAACCATCACCCCTCGTCCTGTGACAACAGGGCCTGCTAATACGTCTCTCCCCATCTTTCTTATAGGCCCCTTTTATCAACTGAAAGGCCACAATACATGAGCAATTATACAGACATCAGTCTAACTCTTTGGTAACGTACATTTGAGATTGATTTAGATGAAACTCTTCTGTTAGTTAAAAAGAAATCAAAGAGGCTATTGGACACAGAGGTGCTCTTTCCTCCAATGTTATTAAATACGAAGGATGTGCACTAGTAAGGAAATCCAGTTGCAAAGCTCTCAGGATACATTTTCTCATGTAGGGAAGGCATTCGCATGGGGAGCTGCATGCACCAGAGCAGCAACCAGCCAGACTGCTAGTACTCACAAGCAAACCACTATGGTCTTTATTTTTCTCTGAAGAGGATGCTTGTGCTGAGGGAACAATTACAGGGTTAGCAGGTCTCTAGATAATGATCCTAAAGGAAGCTTTTAGCAGAATAGATTTCCTGTTATTGTAAGGCATCTATTCCATGGCTCTAATTGTTCTGGAGAGATCTAGTGCTTTCCATTAGGCATCGCTCAGATTGCTTTGATAAACAAAGCATTTGCTCATGTTGACTGTAAAGTGAGAAGGAAACTCACGCCCTAATCCAATCTAAACTGTAGCCAGGAGGTGGATGTTGATTACAGTGTGAATATAGGCACCAGCACATCAGTGTAAGAAGACTGGTCGCCAGATTAGGCAACAGGCAGCTTGGTACCTGCAGGGCAAGAAAGGAGTGGTACCCTCTCCCAGTACCCCTGTGAGTCTCATGGCTGCTAATTTTCCTTTATCCCCCTTCCTTACCCATTAGAAATGTGCTTCTCAGTGTCTTCATGCAGTCTGCTGGTTTCAACCACCTAGAGGTGAGATGGGAAAATGTGAGCCCAGAGCAGGAGTTGCTGTGTGTGAAAGCAGGCTGTGATTGTAACAAAGCCTTGCTTTGAAAAACCCCTGAGAACTGAAGGAAGGAAGAAAAGCAGAAGAAGGGGAAGAGAAATAGGGAATTGAAGGGCGAAGGGGAGAAAGGAGGCAAGGAAAAGGCAAAGGCTGCTCTTGGGGAGCAGCACGAATATTAATGTGAAGAGATAATCCTCACCCCCCAGAGAATCAGGATTCCTGTTCCCAGATCAGACCTGTTAGAAATAAAAAGGCCCTGCTCTCTGTTCAGTTCCGTTGTTAAGGCAAACAAGCAGCTGGTCTCAGTTCGTTTCAGGTCTCGTTGCAGTTTGCACATCAAAAAGCCACCTACACCAGTGGTCTTTTTGTTACCAGAGTAGGCACAGATGTCAGGAGCTGCTCTATCAGAGAGCCTTCATCTTGCTACAGTCTCTTGCTTGGTCCCCATCCCTGTAGTGCTCAAGCAGAGTGATAAACCCATCTGGCAGATGGGGAATGGAAGCGATGCTCAAGTTCAGCCAGGCAGCCAGTGTGAGAGCAGGGATTGAATCCCCTCAGCCCGAGTCCCACCTTCAGCCATCCTTTCTTGTGAGGTATACATGCACTGGAGCCTCTGTGCCCCCTCCTGAAGAAACTGGGACTGGTCCTTCCTGTCGAGAAACAAGGTACATGGAAAAGGCTCTTGATTGTGGCTTTTCTAAGGGTTTTACTTAGGGGGAGTGGTGGTGGGTTTGGGTAGCTGTATTATTGCAAATATTATGAACTTCAGAGTAAGACAACTGCCTTTATTTTCCTTAAAAAACAGTGTTTGAAACCAGTGTCAATAAGATCCTATTGGTTTGACTGCAGGCCAGATTCAACTCTCTGCTGGTATAAATGGACATAAACCCAACTGCTGTTTGTAAGGCTGCTTCAAACTCCCTCTCAGGCAGCAGAGAACAAAATCCACTCCTGTTTCTGCTTCAGAATAAAGCCAAAAGGAGCATGCTTCTGAGACCATGTAATTTCCCCTGAAATCTTATGGCCAGCTACTCCAGATTTGAGCTAAATGTGTCTGAAAGCCATGTTTCTGTAAAAGACTTGGGCTAACAAACCAGCAATAAGATTACATGCTTTTTTTGCAGGGAAATGTTGTCTTGCCTTGGTAGTGCTCTGAGCCAGGCAGAAATAATACAGCCAAGTTAAGACAGTGTTAGATCTGCAGTAGCTACAGCCCCTCATAGGACAGCGCTTCTGCACTGGACTCAGCACCATGCTGATTGCATCTCTCCATCTTCCGCCTTAGAGCTGACTCTCAGAGCATGGGCTGACTTCAGTTGTGTGAGGATGCAAAAGCCCACGGAGATACATTCCTGGACAAAAACACAGGAAGGAAAAAGCATAAGAAGCAGGGAAACCCACTGCACACCAGAGAGTAAGATGTGTGCAGCAGCCTCTGCCTTCTCCCTTTCAGCTTGTTACCAGCACCAAAGCATGACTCCACCAGGATGCTGAGAACGAACCAGGAGACTGATGCCTTCTGCTGGCTTCACATGGATCAGGATACAGCCACAGAGAAAGACAGTGGAGACTTAGGGATTCATTTTTCCCCATGGGATTGTTCTGGTCTGAGACTTTTGTGGTTTAACTCCAGCTGGCAACAAAGTACGAGGCAGTCATACATATATTAATATAATACGCATATATATTAGTATAATATAATATGTACATATATTAGTATAATATAAGGATAATTATAATAAGGTAATCAATATCTCAAGGTAAATAACAGAGAGAGAGAGAAACTGGCAGAGCATGAGACACTGAAAGTCCTTGATCAGGGTAAGCTCACTGAGCAACAACGAAACCATTGGTGTGTTTTCAGCTTTGTTCTCAGACTGAAACCCAAATCCAGCACCGCGCCAGTTGCTAGGAACAAAATTAACTCCATCCCAGCTAAAACCAGGATAGAGATACCACAAAACAAACTGTACTGGAGCTTAACAAAGCCCCACTGACCAGGCAGATTCAGCAAGCCATGAGCCAGGACTCCTCAAATGACAAGGTCAGGTTTTGGCACGTGTCCCTGTTCTTGAGGGTGGCAGCCTCAGCTCTAAACCAGACGCCCAATGTGGTTATTCTGCTGGTAATGTATTGCAGGCATGAAGTGTGCTTGGCTAACATGAAGCAAATCTTGGCCGTGAGACATTTATAGTCCAAGACTTTGATGGTACAAGGAAGAAACCAGCACATTTCTGGCCTAAACAGATTTCATGGTAAGGTGGAAAAGAGCAAAGGGGGCTAACAGAGTCCAAGTGAGATACTTCAGCACTGGAAGAGGACAGTTTTTATCACTCTCCATTCAAATGTTCCTCTTTTCCCCTGTTTAGCCCACCCCGAACAATCATTTCAGCCCTTGTGGCTGTGGATATGCATCCCCTCCTCTTAAGCAGCAGCAGCAGCAGTAGCTAGCAAGGCTTGGCTATACTTACCTCTCACGTGGCATCCCCTTGTGTGGCTGTGGATGCTGACAGTCAGAAAAGCAAGAGAAAGGAGGACTAGGAGTAGCTATCAGATTTTCTTCTTCCCTCTAGTTATGCTGTTTGGTATCATGGCTGGCTTGAGGATTACAGCAAGAAAAGCAATGGATTTGGGGGAAGAAAATGTTATAGGAGGATTATACTGCAAAGTCCATCCAAATGGGTTCTGAGCTATATACACTTACAGACACAAGCACACACACATATATATGATCTAAAACTCCCAAGCAGTCAAAAATGAGTAATAAAAGACTCCTGAAAATCAGCAGAAAGGCATTTCTGAAAGCAGAAAGGCAAATGTAGGATATGCTCAGTTATTAGCAATACACAAAGGCTCTTTGCAGGGCATTTCTTTACAAATCCCAAATATAAATCTGTACCTGGAATGGGGATAAATGGAAATATTAATTTTTCTCTTTGTCAGCTTCCTTTCCCAAAGTGCCCTATATTTAAAATACAAAGGACTTGACCCCAATATTGGCTTAGTAGAATGAACCCTGTCTCCTAGCTGGCTTTGGAGATTCTCTCTTATGTGCAGAACTGAAGATGCAGAGAAAAGTTCTTTTTCAAGAGGGTTTGGGTACACTTACTTTAAGCACCAGTCCCTTTTTAACATGCTTTTTGCTTTGGTTGGTCTGTCACTTAGCATACATTATAGCATAAAATGAACCCTGGCCAGGTAACTGTTGCTTATTTACGAAGAGGCACAGTTCTGGTCACTGCCTGCAATGTCAAGCTTCCACATAGTTCTCTATGCAAGCCATTTGGGAAAAGGCAGTCCTATAAGCTGTCTATACAATGCTGAAAGCCACACCACCTGTACCATCTTCCTCAGAGAGCCAAGGAGCTCCAGCAGTGTCTCACTGTTGAAGGATGCCTACTTTATCCTTATGTTTCTCCTCACAGCTTGCAGGACAGAGCAGGATTGGGCATGCCATTAGATCCAGGGGCAACCTATTGATGTCTGCAGCAACTCTCCCTCACACAGCCAGCAATGCACCAATGCTTGTGTAGCCAGCAAAACATAAGGGATCATGACCTACAAGCCAGCCTCCCTGGCCTAAGGTTGTGTTAGTGGAGCCAGCCTGCAGTGATGGCTCGCTTTTGGGCTGCTCAGAAGCAACCACGGCTGCACAATAGCATCATCTGGTTTCTAAATCCCAGCAGTTATTAAAGCTTCTCTACCTGGCGGTTGTTGCTAGGCAAGAGGTACCCTGCAAGTGCTCCACCACTGAGGTCAATTAAATGCTATCCTCAAGCAAGCTGCTTTGAGCTGAAGCCTGTGTGAAAACAAAGAGACAAGATTCTCATTCTCTTCATTAAAGAATGATTTGAGATGTTGATAGAGACGAGCGTGAGTCACAGCTTTTAATTTCCTCAAAGTAAAAAGGAGGTTTGGACAATAATTGTTAGGACTAAGCAAGGACACTGAATTCTTAAAGAGAAAGAAAATGCATCCAATGTAATGCACATCATTTGGAATAGTAACGCAGAAAGGTCTGCCCACCCCCTCATCCTTTGCATCACTTTTTCATCTGATTTGAGTGTCAGTGTTGAATGTCACCGCTGTTCCTGCCCATGTAAATGGGAGGGTGCCTAGTTGTAGCAACAGAAGGAGGCACATTTCTGTTCAGATTTGGGGTTTACTGCAAGAGGAGGAAGATAGGAGGGTTGCTAAGGCTCGAAGGAGACAGTGAAGCGGAGAAAGCAAAAAATGGAAGGAAAAGACCGTGGGTAGGCTTAAAGGTACAGATGTTTTCTCACTGATAATAAATGTGCCAAGGGCTGAATTCATTTGAAAAGGTCATTGGGGAAAGAGTCACATCAAGCAGGTTTTGATAATTGAAATCCAAAGTTTCGTGCATATTCTTTCATCCTGGGTTTCTGTCGGCTCAGCCAACCAGCTTCTGGGCAAGCAGCACTGTAAAGGAGCCTGGCCCCCTTCTGCATGCAGCTCTGCGCAGCTCCATCAGGCAGACACAGTGGAGGAAGAGACTTGCACTGGCTGAAGGAGATCAATAACCTGGGGAACTGCTTGGCCTGGGGCTGGGGAAACACACAGGGCTCAGCTAAACCAGCTGCAAGTGGGGCTGTGGTAGAGGTTTCCCTCATTTCTAAGCCCCTGCGTTTCCTTTAGCCCAGCAGACACAATTGTATCTTAAAAAATTAGCATTATCCCTTTTTTCTTTGAGAAACTCCAAATCCAGGATGTCAACGCAACAGATTTTCCTGCCTCTTTTAATCTTAGGGTGTACCTAAAATAATTGCACTAGCCAATGGTATTTTATGTCAGTGAGAGACAATTTTGGAGCCGCTGTTATTTAGCTTATTCACGTTTCGTGTTGAATTTATTGAACAATTTGGGCAGAAACAGATATTTAGAAAATGTCAGATCATTTTACTTCAAGTTTTTGGAGTTTCATTCTGCTGCAGCACTGTAAAGCTGAAGAAAACAGAGGAAAAACGTTGGTGGTGTCAATTCCTTCCCTAGATTGGGTGACAGGGTGGGAAAATTCACAGTCTACTACTGAGTGAATTGGAAAGTAGAACCCACGTGCCCCCTCACTGCTGAGCCTCTCACCACCAGGTTATGGGGTTACTGGCTCAGTGTAGCTTCAAGTATTTTAGGGTATTTTTATATACAAGTATTTTGGAGCTACAGCATTCACCTCAGAGATGGGGAAGTCCAACTTTGCCCTCCCACATTGAGGGTGTATCCCTAAATGCTAGGCTTCTGTGGGAAGGGGGGAGAAATGCCATGACCACTTCAGTCTCCAGTAGTATAGATTCATAAAATCATAGAATCATGGACTCACAAACTGGTTTGGGTTGGAAAGGACCTTAAAGCTCATTCAATTCCAACCCCCTGCCATGGGCAGGGATACCTCGCACCAGACCAGGTTGCTCCAAGCCCGTGTCCAGCCTGGCCTTGAACACTGCCAAGGATGGAGCATTCAATACTTCTCTGGGCACCCTGTGCCAGCACCTCAACACCCTCACAGGGAAGAGCTTCTGCCTTAGATCCAACCTGAACTTCCCCTGTTTCAGTTTGAACCCATCACCCCTTG